>APFE030550608.1:4858-67913 GCA_000404065.3 Pinus taeda
TGCTCCGGATTCTTCATGGACGTGTCCTGCTCCCAACACGGTGAAGAGGAGTTGACTTGGGATAGAGCAAGCTCTCGAGGCAGGTGGTGTTCCATGTAAGGCGTGTGCTTCCAACGCATTGGAGCGGAGAATCCTGGTTGGTAGAGAGTGGACGGATGGATAATCGTTTGAGGGGAGGCTCGATGGTCCTTTGTTCGAGGGGAGGATTGTTGGGTATACGACCAATAGTCCCACATTGACTAGAAGTGGGGAGGATCATGGGTATATAAGGATGGACAAAAATCTCCATTGGTATGAGGCCTTTTGGGGTAAGTCCAAAAGCAAATCCATGAGGGCTTAGGCCCAAAGTGGACAATATCATACCATTGTGGAGATATGTGTTGTCCAGAATCCTTACATATATAGTCATGATGTAAGGAAAACTGGTGTGGTTGGTAGGGCTGTATTGGACTGTGAAAAACACCTAGCTTATAACATTGTTTTATTGTCCAGAAACTATAAAAGAAAAATCTCAAGAGAAAAATGGGGTACTTACTATTGGACCCTTACATATATAGTCATGATGTAAGGAAAACTGGTGTGGTTGGTAGGGCATATATAGTCATGATGTAAGGAAAACTGGTGTGGTTGGTAGGGTTGTATTGGACTGTGAAAAACACCTAGCTTATAACATTGTTTTATTGTCCAGAAACTATAAAAGAAAAATCTCAAGAGAAAAATGGGGTACTTACTATTGGACCCTTACATATATAGTCATGATGTAAGGAAAACTGGTGTGGTTGGTAGGGCTGTATTGGACTGTGAAAAACACCTAGCTTATAACATTGTTTTATTGTCCAGAAACTATAAAAGAAAAATCTCAAGAGAAAAATGGGGTACTTACTATTGGACCATTTTAACAGGTACTTACTATTGGACCATCTTAACTACTTTCGGCCGCCTCTTCAAGAAAATAAGAAAAATAAGAAATCTGTTTCCAAGCCACTTCTGTAAGAAAAATAAGAAATCTGTTGCCAAGCCTGATCTGATACTGTAGATTGAGGCTTTGTCGCTAAACATTTTAGAGCCAGGGCAACCGATTCTTATTTTCTCTCAAACTTCTTCGTATTTTCGCTATGCTATTCTTCACGATGTCGCAGATTGGCGTAGTGGAAACATGCACATAGACATCTAGGCAGCAATCGAGGCATACAGAAGCAATTAAGAAAACATGGTGTGGTTGAAAACATAGTTGTGGAGAGTGAGTGCATGTAAGCCCACTTGGCATTTCCTTTTATATTTTATTTTAAATTATTTCATAAAAAATGAATTATTGATTATTACATTTATTTATTTATTTTAATTAATTTTGTTATTTTTTAGTTATACATATTAAAAAAAATGAATACCAACAACTTTACTCATGGATAAAAATTTCTCTCTTGCAGTTAAGCTAAAGTATTTTTCTTTTAAAACACATTGACTTACACTGAGAGAACCGCGGCCGCCGACGATTATTTTTATTATTATTATAAAAATTAAAATGTTTTTCCTTTTAATTTAAAAAATATTAAAAATATAAAAATTATATTTTATATTAAAATAAATTAACTAAATTGGGAAAAACAAAATGACTAATTTTTTTAAATTAAAAATACATTTTATATTAAAATATATTAAATTAAATTAAAATAAAAAAAGACTAATTTTCTTTTAAAAGGTTAAATTTTGATGGAATTTTTTTTTAAAGATTAAATTTTGATAGAATCTTCTTTAAATATATGCAACGAATTACACATTGAACGAACTATTTCAGTTCTATTTCAAATCGGACAGTATACAATCCATTTGTGTTGTCCTTGCAGACCTCGGCAAGGACTACGGCCTGTTAAAGTAAAACCATTAAATATAAAAGTTTTGTTTTAACCATTAAAAAAATATTCCCATATGTTTATTATAACTAAAATTTGTGGGCATAAACTTTATTTATGAAGCACTCAAGACAAACTTGGTCCTCGATTTATAAATACAATTAAAGTGAATTTAATGATACCTTCATTTTTTGCATGCTCTTCTTCAAAATAATGTAATGAGAGTCCTTCCCCAGTAAATTTGGGATGAGTTGATGAACACGCTTCCTAGAATTGGACCTCCACCACCTCAAGGGATGCCATTGCAAGGCGAGATTCCTTTTGCTGTTAAACATTTGGTGGGCGACTAAAGACAAGTGTCAACCTTAAAAAATTCAACAAGTGGTTTTTACCTTTATGAAAACCTGAAACTCTCATTTGACCGTGCGGGGATTTTCCGGAGAATGTAGCTCAATGCTAAATCATTTGGAGCTAATGCTTCAACAAACTAATATTCTCATGAAATAAACAACATTTCCAAAAGACATCAATGAGCACATTATCAAGAATTTATGCGCTAAATGCGAACACGGGCCTGTTCTACTACTTCATCACCTTCATCACCACGGGCATGACATTAATAGCTTCTTCACCACAAGCTATATCCCCAATTTTTAATTACCTTGACTTGAAGGTTCTGTCGTAAAAGTACGGCTCTCGAGATTGTGTCTAAGGAACTAAGGGCTTCGATCTGGAAGCAGATGGTAGCTGCCGGGGTCAAAATGATTCCCAACAACACTTCCTGAACTAAATTATCAGATCATAGTGATCTCAACTTTAGGCTACAATTCATCTTGCACACATAGTGAATATAATTTGATGAAGAACCATACAAGAATTATCCAAGGGCATCTTTCCTCAATTCACTATTGATTTGGACTTACGCGTGGTCTTCAATGGACCACTCCATCACTTACATCATTATTCTCCATCGCTAGTCCAACAGAGCCTTACAAATGCTCTTGTTTCACCTACCTGCTAGGTGTCAGTGCCCAAAATTACGAAATCTCCTTCACTCAGAATATAATTCGGCTCGACCTTCCAGTCTTATAACGTTAATGCTACTCAGGTATCCTGGTTGATAATGTGACCCTTACTTCGTTATGTCATGTGTGCCACTCAACGAACTACAGGGGGTGCGAACATTCCACGGAATGTAGAAATCTTGCTTCATCGATCAAAATTGACACCACAATGCCATGCTCAACCCATTGTGACTCTGCAAACCATGATCGACCATTGATTCGCTGCAAATTTATCTTGTTGTGTGCAGTAGGATTGCACCAGAAATGATCTTGATCCGACAAATTGACTTAGACCTCCAACACAACAACACATAAATATTGATACCAGCGCTAGGCTTATGCTTTGAAGCAACTGCTCCAAGCATGGAAACAAGCCAAACGAATATAATCCATGCAGGAAATCAGGTTCCCAGAGATATGAGATCTTTGTTAAGACTACTGCAATCAAAGTTACTGTGCAATGGTCTCCCCTGAACCAGACTCCATCCAGGGCGTAAGGGGATTGCTTCCAGGATACATCCAAGCTCTGCGCTGCCTCTAATTTTTATAATCTCCCAGTCGAACTTCACAAGCAATGTTAGAATCCCAACTTCAAATCTCACATTCGACTATCAAACCCTTAAGCTCATGCTCAGCTCTCACTAATCTCACTGTACCTGTGATACCAGGTGAAGGAAACTAACACACATAACATAAACTCAATTAAATAAACACTCAGAAATATAGAAACGGGACATGGCAGAAAAGGCCTCAGAAATATAGAAACGGGACATGGCAGAAAAGGCCTCATCCTTATAGCATTCCTCACATTCTCATTATTAATTAATCCAATGTACAAAGAATGATAATAGTACAAATAAATACATGAGGAAGTTGATGAAGATAGTAAGTTTATCTTGGACACTATGGTTGAGATATTTTCTAAAAAAACACTAATCTAGGAGATCTAGTTGGAGAGAATCTCTCATCCTAACTAAACTCCCTAGTTTGAGGAACTAACTCCTAGTTCTCAAGATTTGATTTATTTAATTATGATATTTGGATTTATAATTGTTTTATTATGAGAGTGAGGCTAACAACTTTGTTTTAAGCAATGGAAAATTTCTCGGATTTATTGTATCCAAAGACGAAACTTACATAGATCCTAATAGGAAAAAAGAAATTTCTGAAATCTCTTTGCCTCACAACAAAATATCCATGCAGTCCTTCCTAGGTCAGATAAATTTTGTTAAAAGATTTGTCCCTGACTTTTCACAAATTATTTTACCCTTGCAATCCATGATCAAGAAAAAAATGGTTTTTAATAGCAAGCTAGAAACTTTTCATCTTATGAAACAGAAAATTATAAATGCTCCCTCTTTAGTAACCCCGAAATTTTCTAATCATTTTATTTAATATACCCTTGCCTATGAAACATCATATAAATCCATTATTACACAAATCAATGATGAAAAAATTGAAGCACCAATCTCTTTCTTTAGCTCCAATTTGCAAGGCATTGAATTGAATTACTCAGACATTGAAAAATAGGCTTTTGTTGTTTTCAAATCTATAAAGCATTTAAGACCTTTTCTTCTTAAAACACACACTAAAGTAATAGTCCTATTCTCATCTGTGATAAATTTACTATTACAAAAATGATTAGGAGAGAAAAGGGAGAATTGGGTGACATCACTACAGGAACATGACATTGAAATTAAACCAGCTAAAATCATCAAAGGACAAGGATTTTGCAGGATGTTAGAAGGAGATTCCAACATATCAACAGACGAAGATTCAGGTAATACTGTGCAAATATCTGAGGTAAATCTGAACGAGTCTGAATCCCAATATGTTGATTTGATTTTTTATTTGAGAAATGGATTTTCTCCTCGTAAACTCAGTTATAAAAGGAAAAGAGATTTAAGGATAAAATCTAATCAATATCAAATCATTGATAATGTGTTATTTTGAAAAAATTATGATTCTATTTTTCTAAGATGCCTCGAAAAATCTGAGGCAGAAAAAGTCTTGTAGGAACTTTATGATGTCTCAGATGGTGGATATTTTGGAGGAGATACAAAAATGCACAAAATTCTTCATGCTACTTATTATTGGCCAACATTGTTCAAGCACACTCGTAAATATGTGCGAAAATGAAAAGTATGTCAAACAGCTGCTAGAAGACAAATGAAATCAGCATTTCCCTTACATCCAATAAATATTGAAGAACTTTTTGAACAATGGGGATTGAATCTCATAGGTGAGATCATTCCTAACTCTTAAAAACAACACAAATACATCCTTACTGCTGCAAATTATTTTACCAAGTGGGTGGAAGCAATTCTACTAAGAGTAATCAATTTTGATACAATTATTGAATTCATTGATCAATTTATCATAACTAGATTTGGCTTACCCAATGCACTCATGTTCGACAAGGCATCTTATTCTTCTGGAAATAGCATGACTGAATTCACACCAAAAAGAGGTTTTAAATTGTGGTATTCTTCCAATTATTATCCTCAAGGGAATGAGTTAGCAGAATCAACTAACAAAAAACTCATTAGAATCATTAAACGGACTATCGACCAAAGAAAAAATAATTGGCACAAATCTTTGAAATTTTCTCTATGGGTAGATAGAATCACTTAGAATACCTCAATAGGAACTTCTCCATTTAATTTGGTTTATGGGAAAGAAGCTATCATTCCATCAAATCTACCTATTCCCTCTCTTGCCCTAGTGCAATTCATTGAAGAAACTCCTTCTTCTTCATTACAATTAAGACAAGATCAAATTATCAAATTAGAAGAGGAAAGAGAGAAAGTAGAGATCACACATATCCGTCATCAACAGTTAATTAAAACTTCATTTGATGCAAGTTCAGTTTTCACAAAGTCATTTCAAATTGGATATCTCGTCTTGAAATGGGACAAAGCACATGAGGAAAAAGGTAAGCACACCAAATTCCAAAAATTGTGGCTTGGACCATTTTAGATTTTTGAGCAAGTAGGCCTATTGAACTTCATATTAAAAGATTTATCAGGAAGAAGAGATTATGTTCTTAATGTGATTATCTCAAAGAAATTCTTTTGTTTGGAGATAATCTCTCCTAATTGTAACATTATCACATTTATCTTCTTTCATTTTTATGCTTTCTAGGAAAATAATGTTAAATATAATTTACTTTTGGCTTCACAATAAATCTTTTAGAAATATTTTGATTTTTCGCTTTTGGGAGTGGATATTGTTAAGGAAATAATTATAACATTTGAAATTTAGCTAAGTTCCATGAATCTCTGAAATTTTCTTTTCCACCAAAATTATTTATTCTTTGAGAAACCTCCATCTTTATAAAAAAATTTGTGCTATTATCAGTCAAGAAAAATATCTTTAACAAAGTAAATACTATTTGCAAACAAGCATCTTCAACTCTATAATTGTCATCCAAAACCCTTAAGGAGTCAATCATTCTCCCCATCCATTAAACTTTTCTCTTTTTAGAGTGCAATTATAAAATATACTAAAACTGAAAAGATAAGAGGTCTCATCAATATTCATAGGGAAATAATACACTGACATTGCCAATACTATATACCAAAACAAGGCAATGGCTTGAGATTATTTTAGTCTTAAGACAAGGCTACTCATCACGAGCCAACTTGTTCAGTTGAATTAGAAATTATGAATGCCATTGTCATTATTTGGCCACCAAACCAAGACAATGACTTTTGAGTAATAAAAACAATTTTTTTTGCAAAAAAAATGTTTAAAAAAAGAAAAAGATAATAAGTATATGATTTTGAATTTATCTCTACAAATTGCACTCTTATCTCGATGGGACACTGAATTGTTGTTGGTTAAAAGGTAACCCTTTCGAGGCTATGGATGCCTGCTGGCAGCATAGGCTCTACCTATGACAAATGAGTACATTAAAAGGTTGATCTGCAAAAAATCCCCCTACTTTATCTTTTAAACTAAGTAAGGACTGATATAGGAAAATAAATTTTCATCAATAAGAGGGTATCAAATGAATTATAATTAGGTGAGTTTGTTTTTATTATTCAGAGAAATGTTACTTATCTAAAATTTCCTACAATTCCTATTTCGTGATCTCTCTTTACTTTAAAAGTTTTAGAAACTTCAAAATTATCATAGATAACTAGTTCTTCCAGTGAATCGCCAATTGTTGTGTTATACAACAACCCCCATTATGGTGAAATACTTTGGATATAAATGGGGACCCTTTAGAAGAATTTTTGGTTTAAATTCAATAAAATCCAAGTAAAAAATTCATTTACCTTGCTACAAAGTGAAATCGCATTTTGCATTTTACAAAGTCTCATGCGCAACACTTAATGTTACTATATGAACATTGTCGATTTGTGATATACGAAGAATCCAAGAATATTCCCTTTCGGTCAAATCCTGTCAGAATTTTCGCATCATAGAAAAGAAATAGAACATGTTAAACCTTTGTTTGATTGTTGCGATATAACGATGGACCCGATAAATGAATTAACCATAATATCAAAACATTTCTATTTCTGTCACATCACAATCTCGCAAATCGCAAAATGAGAAAACTGTCAATCAAACTATTTGTGTGGCATTGTAAATTTCCGATTTGCGAGAGAATCCAGGACTACCAATGTTGGCTTGGTGGGCCCTGACCCAGGTTCAGCATTAGTCAGCCAAGCAAATCCCTACACTACTAGCCCTTTTGGCATCAATCTATGGAATGCAGACTAAACTCTCACCCGAAGCAGTATGGGGGATGCAGGGACCAAGTTTCCGCACCCTCAGATGACTGTGATGTTAGTTTTCTACCCTATATTCTACCTTCACGCAGAACGATAAGCCTTTATGGCTTATCGATGTACTTCTCTATTGGTCATTCAGAACCTCCACAAAGGTCTGCAATTGTTTGTCGTGCAGCCCTAACAAGTGACCTTGGCGCTTACGTGCCTCTGTGACTACTTTCTGCATAGTTCTCTGAATTTATCTTAAGTGTTACCAATTCTATCATACAATTTACATTATCTTCACGTAAACATATATCCTTATTTGCATTCATACAGCAAATAGAAACATATATATTCATGCATCAAATTAGCAGTAAAACATAAACCTAGGGCCTAATATAACATAATCACATGTAAATGATAGAAGTAATATACATAGTAATTTCATAATACTTCTCTTTACTGATGATCCAGATCTTCAGTACAGACTCTATCTTCCTTGTGCACACAGCTGCAGGGGCCTGTGCACTCAGCTGCGGACTTCTACCCTAGGCCTTTGTGCACTCAATTGCAAATCCTCTTCCTACGTTAAGACTCTCGCTCTTAGCTCTTCATAAACTCATCAATGACTTCAACTTACTTAACTTACTTAGAACTATCCTCGACTCCTCTAAGAACTCCTTATACAATCCCATGGTCCGCAGACCAAAGGCAGATCTCTAAAGCCTACACAAGCTATCTAAACTAAAGGAGAAAACCCTTTTTGACTCTTGATATCTTCGCGCTTCGCAACCACCAAATGTGAATACTTTACATTTCTTTATATAAAATTTGAGCCTTCTGTCCCAAAACTTGTGTTTTTAACCCGAAAATTGACCCCAGGGGACCCGTTCCAAACAGACCCCCAACACAAACATGGTGACTCACCCTTGAGTCACTCAATCGACGTAGAGGTCTTGTCACAAAGACCTCCTAGCTCTACTTGGACTACTGCAACTTCAGTAGCACACTGTGTTGCTGCCTGGGTGATCTCCTCAACTAGCTACTCCGTTGTTGGCCCTGCACTATCTGACTGTATCTTTTGCTGAGTTTCTTACAGACCAGCCGACATCCCTTCAATAATGTTCGTGATCAAATAGGTCTCGTCTAGCCAAGGCTTTAAGCGAGCCTTCAACACTGCTTCCTTGTGTTGAGCTGCATCTACATATTCTTTCAAAGCCTTGGCCTCTTGCAGCTTTGCTAGCCTCTGCGTGATGGTGACAGTGTGCGTTGTTACTTTAACTTCGTCATAGCATTGTTGCAGCTCCTGCACTTCTGTTTCCATCCTCTGCACAGTGGGGTCTTCCTACAGGCTGGTGATCACCTCGAGTGACTTCTCAAAGATTGTTGTGTAGTCCTTCACTGCATTGTCCACTGTTGTGACAACATCTTTCACAGTTGACTCGCGTTACTCTCTGATTTGTGGTGGATTCGAAGGTTGGGCCTTCAACTGTAACTATGCAATTTTGATGTTCAGTTCCAACTTAACCTTTGCCAATTATGTGTGCCGCATACTCCAACATCAAGCTTCTGAGCCTGTACACCTACTAGCTTAGAATTGGGAATATCTAGCTCCTGGACAAACCTGCATGTCTCATCCACGACCTTGTCCAGGCGTTGATTCTTATCTGTAAGGTCTTTCACATGGTCAATGGAAGAGTCTCGTTGGACAACCATCTAGGTGTTGTTCACCTTCTGCTCGCTGATTACCTATAACTTGTGTTGTTTGCTTGCACGTAGCTTCGCGATCATGCTATCCTACAAAAGGTAAGGCACCTCATTGGGAAGCATGACCAAGTTAAGTCCAACTCCCTTGAGGGTGATGACAAGAGGCCTGTCAGCTTCTGTCTCTGTAGTGAGTGCTCCATCGAGTAGCGCTATTGCTTAGGGATCCCATGTGCATAGCATCTCTGCAGCTTCTAACGTGCCACGCACCAAACCGGTTGTCATTGCGCTAGTTTATACATGTGATGTGTGGATCTACAACTCACACAGACCCATCTAAATAGCACCCAAAGCCTGTTGTTGGTGCTGCTCAAACTGCTGCAGCAGTTCCGCAGTGGCATCCCTCATCGTATCACATATGTCATTCAAGTTCCCCTCTGTCAAGGTGATTGGGTCAAGAGACGTTTTTCTAGCCTTGGACTTCTTTCGTGGCCCTACTTTTTCTGGATCTCTGTTGCGCAAGATGCAGAATCGAATAGTCTCCAAGTCCACTTTTCCCTACTCCATCTATTCGTCCTCTTCCTCTGTCTCTGAGGACATCAACTTCTAACTCCAGTCAAAGCCGTGCTTCTCTTCCTCCGCTTTCCCACCCGTCTTCTTTGCAGACGCACGCTTTGCCTTAGCGTTATCTGCGACCACCTTTCTTCTCTTCGTGGCCAAGTGGTCCATCTTTAGCTTGGCTCCTTCCTTCTTTCACTGTGTAGTAGACTTCTTATATCTAGTTATCAAGTCCGTGGCAGTGTGCCAATCTACCGGCCAACAGTCGAGGACTACTGCAATCACATCATCTGTGGCCAAGTATGGTAGGTCATGCGACTTCTATTCAGGGTCCTTTTGCACATGTTTTGAGACATGGTGGAAGTCGGCTTTGAATTCCACATACTCCTACAACTTATCAAAATTTGCTAGCGAAAACCATGGCTTGCGGTTGATGGACATATGTATGCTCATCTCCATCAAGATCTAGAAGATCTTGTTTTCCTTGATCTGGTGAGGATCCTTCGTCGCCCATAGTGAAGTGAACTTCACTACTTGCGGTAGGTATGGCGTGACTAGAGGAAACTGGATATCCTCGGGTAGCTCCCACCCAACCAGCACTATGGACAGCAGTAGCCATGCATAGTGGAATGTCTTACTTTGATCCTGCACCTCGTGGAAGTTTGCAAGGAACTCACCGTAGAGGTAGCATGCCTAGATAAAATATATGCCCTCTGTGCACTGGGCCACCAAGGCTATCACTGTTGTCGTCACTTCATCTGTGTGACACTTCCTCATGACCTTCCCTGCTAAGATTTGCGTCACCACTTTGATTGTGGGGTTAGAGATATTTATGATGGCATAGCCACATGGCTTCTTTGCTAGCTTAAATTTTTCCTTCATCGCCTCAACAAGGGCATTCTAACCGGCCTTTCTGCCAAACTCCATGGCCAGATTTTCTCTAAAGTGCGGTAGTTGTGTGATGCTATGGATCAGCATGCTAGTGATGGGTATTAGCTCCTCCAGCCATAGACTTCCATAGTGCACCAAGCACAGTAGCTGCTTGATCATGGTCAGTGTGATGGGTGCGCGATTGTAATGTGGCACACATAGCAGGTTTAGCAGGCTTGCCTTGTTCGCGCCTTTCAACCACTTCCTCGGCTCCAAAGCGATCACTCCAGTGCCTTTATGGAAGACACCATGCATAAGTTGGTCTATCATTAAATGAGGGAAAATCTCCTGTCAGCTAAATCCCATTCTCCCAATTTTAGAAGGGGGACATGCCCCAAGCATGGTCCGTCAAAGAAAATTTGGTCTAGCACTAGGGGCGTGTGGAGGGTGACCTTACTCTCATTAATATCCTTCGACACCTTCATTTTTCCGTTGCTTGGGGGAATGTACTTAGGTAGCTTAGAAATGGGGTTAGACCCCTCAACCTCAGCATCCTTTGTTTCCATCACAATGTCCTCATCATCCATGGGGATTTCTTCGACCTCTTTTTTTGGCTCTAGGTCAACTACCTTAGCCTTTTCTTGTGTTGCAGGTTTTCCCATCTGTGGGTGCTTTCTAGGTGATGCACACTCTAGTGGCTACATTTTCTTCTTGTCCTTCTTTGGTTTTGGACCCTCCTAGGACAGTGTAGGCCTCGGCTTGGGTGTCCTAGGGGATTTAGGCACTTTTGTCAGTACTTTTACACTTCCAACCTCCGAGGTAGTTCCCTTGGCTACCATGGCTACCTCTGGAACAACTCCTTCCACTGTCATTGCTTCACTAAAATTTACAGTCTCCGCCGGTGTTGACATGATGCTATTCAACAACTCATGTGTCTCCTTTGGCAACTTTTCAAACGTTGAGCTTGCTATGAAAGCTTCAAATTTTTCACACTTCATGTGTGTTGGAGAGCTCAACACCTCAATTCTCAAAATGCCAAGTGTTTTCCACTGGGCAACCCTTTGTAATTTATAGGCATTTTCGATTTCAAGTCCGACTGTTCCCCTCACAATTGGTTCATTAATGCTAGATTGGCAAGAAATTTTCAAAGATCTGGTCCATAAATTCTGACTTAATTGTCGCCCCCCCCCCCCCCTCCCCGCTCCATTTGGCAATTTTTCATCGTCAAGTCACAAACAGTGACTTTAACAGTCACTTTTTGGCTACCCGGTGCAGTTCCACCTTGGATAGCACAGCTCCCTACACGTATCTACTGATACTATGACATTTCTCCGTTCTGCACAGTTCCCCAATCACACAGCTCCACAAACCAGGTAGTGTAGTTTATAGTCTCGTGCCTCCTTTCAGCTCCCTCGAGCGCTAAGGTTGTGTTTCCATCATGTAGTCATCTAGTTGGGTCGTCGGTGTATGGCTTCAATCGACTGCCATTCACTTGTCCTAGGAATGGTTCTCCATTAAATTTTACCAATTGAGCTACTCCACCATCGGTAATCTCCTTGATGACATAGGGTCCCAACCAATGCATCGTAAATTTCCCTAGAAATTTATCAAACTTGTTGTCATATAAAAAAACTAGATCATTTACCTTGAAGGTGCATAGTTTGATGTGTTGATCGTGCCATGCATTTTCACGCTTATTTTGAACTTGTTGATGAAATCCAGCTAGAAATCATTCCTCCTCAAGCTCTACTAGCTGCACGAGCCTCTCTTCCAGAGCTTTGCGATCTGCCATTCCTATGGATGCCACTATGCATAGAATAGGTACAATGTATTCCATCGACATCACAACCTCTATGCCATAAACCAGCCTGAAAGGTGTTTGTCCTATCAGCTTCTGGTAATTCATTCTGTAAGCCCATAGCATCGTAGGTATGCGCACATCCCATTCATTTCTTTGAGCATTGCAAACCTTCATCAGTGCGCTCTCCAGTATCTTATTGAACGCTTCCACTGTCACATTAGCCTGTGGATGGTAAGGCGTACTTTTCTGATGATAGAACTTAAATTCCTCAATCAATGCGTTGATTGTTTCGTTAAGAAAGTGAATACGCTCATTAAAATATTTGGACACCCAAATCTCATCTTGACATACTCAAAAATAAAGTTTTCCGCTATTGCCCCTGTGTAGTCCTTCATAGGCTATGCCTCTGCCCATCTGGTTAAGTATTTAGTCACGGTGATGATGTATCACACACCTGTATTCTTTCCGGGAGGATGAATTGGACCCACAAAGTCAATTTCCCACTTCTCGAAGGGTTCCAATGATATCTATGGATTCAACGGCAACTCCTCCCTCCGTGAGGGTCTACTAGTCGTTTGACATGCATCACATGCCCTACAATACGCCTTTGAATCCTTATGTAGTGTCGACCACCACAGTCCAGCACGTAGAATATTCTACACTGTGTCTTTGCCCGCATAATGGCCTCTTGTTGCTCCCCCACGAGCCTCAGCGAGGATGCCGTTTTGCTCAAATTTTGATACATAACGATGTAGTATTTCATCTAACCCCGTTTTGTACAAGTGTACTACAATGACAGAAAATTCTATCTTGTGCACTACCAATTCCTTCTTCTGTTGACTTGTATAACCTTCTGCCCCTTTGATGTCAACTATTACCCCCTATAGCCTCCCCATTGGGATGATTTTCTATTGATTCACCATCCTTAACTGGATCATAGACCACTGGAGCACAGGTCTCCCCATTATTTCCCATGTTGTTTTTGGTAAAACATTTGTGTCGGACCCCAGATCCAAGATGACTTGGTCCATTTCATATTCCCCTATATGCATAGTGAGTCTCATCTCACATCCAATCCTTGTCTTATGCTTATCAATCTTTCTGACTATGCTCGGTTCACCAGTAGCGGTGTCCTTGCACACCGATTGATTAGTTCTTACAGTCCCTTCATAGCCTTACTATCGCAGAGTAGTTTCATGCAGGTCTCCAAGAACATGGTAATCATGGATGGGTCCATTTCTTCAACCGATTTCTCCTAACTTCCTAAGGTAGAGGCCTCAGTGAAGCTTTTCTTTGCTTCCATAAATGTTTCTTTTGTGCGCGCTAGATCAAACCCAGTCTCCTTTTCTAGTGCTTTGCGGACCCACTCACCTTCTGTAGGCTTCTTCCCTTTATCCTCACGAGTCGTCATTCCACTTCGCAACATAGTTTTTACCTTAGGTTCTTCATCATGAGGCTCAGCCCTCATCATCTAGAGGTTCTGTTCTGTGTCAACTGTGGAGGCTGTACCCCCTTTTGTGAATCTTATCCAACAATATAGGGCGATTCTCTGTCACATGGTCAAACTGAGTACAGTAGCGGCATGATAGTCACGTTAGCTTTGGGCAGTATCTCGTCTAGTGTCCTAGTCCTCCACAATTGTAGCACATAATCTTCCCTCGGCCTCTACCAGTCCCTCCTCCAACTCAGCCTCGTTCATGTCCCTAATACTCACCTCGCGCTCCCCTAGTGTCTAGGTCCAGAGGCTGCGTTTCAGCCGACACCTTGTATGCAGGTGTCCTATCCATCATTAATTCATAACTACGGCAATTACGATCATCATGAACCACTTATTGATAGAAGATACAAAAGAGATGTTATGGTGTCTATATGAATTTCTGCATCAAATGGAAATTATCGGTCGCATGCTTCCCAGCTACCTAGCATATAACACACCATAGCACGAGCCCTGCACTTGGCCTTGTTACAGCCTCTAGCCTCAGAGGCATTAGTCCCCCTACTGCAATGTAATTTGCAAATACTAGGCAATGATCCTTGTCATGCCCCTAACCCTTGCATTTCAGGCACCAGACCTCTTTGCATGCCTCTGGCCGAGATGTTCTTTCCTTCTTCAGACTTTGCATTTCAAGGCAAAGGTTCTGCAACCGCATGTGAATCTACTAAACCCCTAGATTGGCATCCTACATCGGTGTCTCATGCAATCTCATCATGATTTTTAGAGCTTCTACCTGGGTAGCGATATTTTGTTGTGATAGTGCAACCCTTAGGTGGGGTAGGAGTGAGGCCACAAACCATTCATGGTGCTGCCCATCTGTTAGATTCATGGTAGCCTCACGGATTGTACACTTCAATCTCTGATCCAAATCACAGGCCATCTCCCTAGGCTTCATCATAATGTCTTTTAATCCCACAATGGATTGTGCTTCAGACTTAGGCCTACTGAATTCCTTATTTAGCACAGTCTAGATATCTGCCAACCCAGACATCGGGTTATCAGTGCAGTACTTAATGTACCACTTTAGTGCACGGTCTTGCAAAGTACTAAACAACATAGCTTTCTTCATTGAATCATCCATGATACCCTAAGCTTCCCATACAACCTTCAAATCGAACCAGAATTGGTCTAGATCTTCATTCCCCACACCTTTGAACACAGCTAGCTTTACTGAGTTCGCCATATTGAATAGAGGTGGTGGTGATGGTGGTGGTGTGGGTGAGGGTGTAAGCGGCATAAGTGAATATGGAGGCAGTGTGGATGGATGAGCTGAGGATGAAGGTGGTATAGGTATTCACGAGAACCCTTGTCTTATCAAATTAATGGCGCTCATTGGATAAACCTGTGTTGCTCCTTCGTCGTCACTCAAAGGAGGTTCAATCAACGGGCTATATTCAGGACCTTTTCTTCCTTCATCCCTGAAATACCTTCCACTTCGTGTAGCTTCAAACATCAAGGTTGCATGACCCTATTTTCACACAAGAGCATCTTAATCCATGTATTTAATGATTTCAAGTACTTACTTCATGGTCCCTTGAAGAAGCGGCGCTTTGCTTCACTGTAATTGACGGAAGTATCGACCGCGAACTCTGTCACAAACCCTCCCATGATACAGTCGAGCCAATGATCGAAAACGCACACATTCTTATATTTAGAGGCTTCTAATTTATACACTAACTCAAGTGTCCAAACAATCAGACCGTCAAGCCTCCATCTTCCTTGGTCGTCTGCCAACTTTGCGATCCACTCGTATAATTCTGCCGGGAAGGAACAAAAGAAGCTTTTGTGTATCTCTATGTACCTATATTTGTCGAGCCATTGTTCTTTCATCAATCCCAGGTTCCTGTTCTCCTATTCTGCGAATTTGTGGATCTTTTTGTCTAACCAGTCTTCAATATCTTTCTTAGGTGGGTTCCAATTATGCGACATCACACATCTCGTTATGTAGATCCTAGCCCCGGAAATGGAACCATTTGTTGGCTTGATGGGTCTTGACCCAGGTTCATCATTAGTCAGCCAAGCAAATGCCTACACTACTAGTCCTTTCGGCATCAATCCGCGGAACACAAACTGAAGTCTCACCTGAAGCAATATGGGGGGATGCAGGAACGAAGTTTCTGCACCCTCAAATGACTGCGATGTTAGTTTTCTACCCTAAACTCTACCTTCACATAGATCAATAAGACTTTAAGGCTTATCGATGTACTTCTATATTGGTCCTTCAGAACCTCCGCGAAGGTATGAAATTGTCCGTCGTGCAACCCTAACAAGTGACCATGATGCTTACATGGCTCTGTGACTACTTTCTATATATTTCTATGAATTTATCTCAAGTGTTGCCAATTCTATCATACAATTTAGATTATCTTTGCACAAATATATATCCTTATTTGTGTTCATACAACAAATAGAAACATATATATTCGCGCATGTTATAGACATATTTGGGCACTACAAACCCAATCACATATGTCCATAAACCAAGGGCTTCTAAGCCCGTGAAAGTGTTGTTTCATACCCTAAAGGAACAAGGTCAGCTGATTACATCATCTCCCAGAAGTTCTCCCTGAAAAAATACTCAGAACTGGTCAAAATTGGACCATACAGACTACTCAGTGCTAAGGGTGCGATGCATCTCACCTACTACACACAAAGGGTGCGATGCATACTGAAAATCCCTTCTGTAGGGTGCGATGAGTGAGAGCAGACAAATGGCAGAGGCAGTTTGTTAGGTGGAAACCCAAAGAATCTTCTAGAAACTGCTCATTTGACACTGGCCTCTCTGAATTCGACCAGGGATGAGTAAGAGATCATGAAATCTCGAGGTGGAACCAAGAACTATTAGTGAAATGACACTAATCAAAATCCCAGAAGCTGACTAACCCACCTACAAATATCTATATATGGATCCCTCATCCTAGAGATCCAGAGGCTGGAATTTTGTATTTTGTAAGGAAGTGCTATTGGTTTCTCTATGAAACATTGTATTGTTGGGTGATCTAGCTTTTCATGAGGTGAAAAGGGCTTTCATGCCGGGAGGATGGCACTAGATCAAATAGTTTGGTTGTAATCCTATCTTCTACTACTTCTATCAATAAAGCTATTTGAGTTTTCCTCCATATTCTTGTATATTTCTGAGTCTTGTATTGGTATATGCATTTGTATGGTTAATATACATCTGATCCTATATTGTTTATGGTTATAGATCTCTATGCTTTGATGGTATTATGCTGCTTTGACTCTACAATTGTTCTTTGAAGCAGGACAAGTAAGGAAGGAGTCACAAAGCTCTATCAAAGGAGGGAGGAAACAAGCAAGGAGCTAAGCGAAATACTGAGGTTGGTACTCTCTGCTTCTCTCTCATAAAGGAAAACACGAGTAACTTTAGTTTGTTTGTTTCTAAGATAGCTACCCATCTTAGTGGGACTAGCAGCTCTCAATGGACACTAGTTTTCCCGATAACAAAATGGCGACTCCACTGGGGAGCGAATAATTTGTTTGTTTGTTTCTATTTGTTTGCCTTATAAACTACAGATGGAGCCTAAAGCTAAGCCAACTAGCCTTCGAACTGCATTTTCTATCCAAGTGCAAAGTAGATCAACGATGCTTCAGTCAATCTTCGGGTTTGTTCATGAATTGAACAATTAACTTACAAACATCCTAAGTGCCCTGGTGGTAGCTCAAATAACCTCATTAGATCAGCCCCTATACTTTGTATTTACTGCCTATCATTAGCTCAGCCTAAATCCCTGAACTTAGCTGCAAATTGTGAGTTAAAACCAAGCTTAGTCTCATCCCTGGACCATCACACTATCTCTCATTAGCAACCTAGATGCATCGTACCTCCCGTGTGTTGCAGGTGAGATGCATCCCTGTTTCCCTGTGTTATAGGTGCGATGATTGAATGCGACTGTTTCTGCCTCTAGATTTTGGTTTTTCCTTCATTGTTTTCAGCTCTATTCAATAGTTTTGCTATCTATGATCAGTATATCACTTTTGAAACTCTTTTCCTTTGCATTATTCAGCCTCCATTGATAAAGAATTGTGAATGTTTTTTTATGTATTTTTCATCATTTACAGTTCTCCTTTGCAAACAGTAGCTTAATTGAACTGTCATCTTTTGAATTGAAAGTGTCACAAGTGTCATTTTCAGTCAAAGAAAAGGGTGTCATAAATTATTCCTCTTTTATATAGTTGATTACACTTTTTCCATTGTATTTGATTTGAATCATTAATTCTTCAAAGTTTCGAATGCAGTTTTCAAGTCGAAGTTGAAAGTTTCGTCTAAATCTTCCTTTCGTTTTTGGAAAGAAATTTCTAAAGTGTCGCTTTGAGGAAGATAGTTCAAATCTATACTTAGTTTTCTTTTTGTCATTCTCACATTAAGGAAACTGAAAAAAAAATACATGCATGTGCATTTGCATTTAGACTGCATGCGGAAATTGATTTAGGAAAAGTGCATCTAGTGTGTGCTCTCTGCTCTATGTTGAAAGAATTTTACTTTTCTTTCCTTACTAGTTAGGATTTTCATTGCTAAAAGAAAGTAAACGACTGTTTATCATCTTATATTGCATATTTAGGAATTGTATATCTACATCACGCGGTGAAACTTAAAGGCAAACTTCTTAAGAAAGGTCAATTGTAAAATAAACCTCAATGAACACAAAAACGCTTTGGAACCTAACGCACAACATCTAGAAGTCTAGGCTAGAGACATATTCCGGTGTCGTAAAGCCTGGTAACTATCGTTTTCATCGTAGGTTTGGTGATTCCTCCTCTTTGATATGACAAGTGCCAGTACAGACTTGTGCTCCCACGTACCGTCGAGTATATATTGGGAGACCACAATAGGCTATATACTTTATCCTTAGGAAGTTGTGTCTGCTGCCCTATCGATCGCAATGCACTGAACACAACATTCGGGAAGATTGACTGTTGTACGTAAAAAGTATTATGCAGTTTTGCGATTGGTTTGGTAATCCCTCTTTCTAGATTTCCATAGTAGTCACTTTTGTTCCTTTTCAGACTCCTTAAAAGAAAAGGCCCATCTGAGCACTTGTCACTTCGAGCTCATTAAAAATCGAAGGCGACTAGAGTCACCTTTACCTTTTTCTTGACTCTTTAAAATTGAAAAAGCAAGTTGTGTCAAAGCATCATAAAATTCATTTAATTCAGAATAACATTTTCCCCTTTTTATTTTGAGTTGATCAAGTAATCTGCAATTGTGGAAGAAAGTCAATCAAAACCCCGTCGTTCGCGGAGACTAATGAGTCAACCATCTTTGACTCTGGAAAAGAAACCATTTCGAGCCAAGCGATCTCATTTGACTGGGTCAGAGTCTCCTGGTTTATCTAAAACTTGTGTTTCAACATCCCCAAAGACTCCAGTTACTCCAACTATTTTTGGTATCCCTGCCTCTACAGAAGAAGTTCCACAATTACAAGAGGACACTAGAACTGATCCTAGTGTAACGATAAACACTTATATTCCTAAACCAGCTCCATCTAGGTATGATTCGAAAGGTGTCACCCCTCCAACATCTATCACTGTAGAGTCTATACCTTCTTCGGCACCAGAAATATTTTATGGACCTGACGGTCTTCCACTTTCGCTTGGACTAATTGCTATAGAAGAGATTGTGGAGGATCTTCCATCTAGTACTCCATTGCATTTTTGAACTGGGATCCACCTATATCCTTCTAATACAGAAGTTAGTCACCCTTCATTGCAAGTTCCTGTAGAATCGCTAGGAAATATTTTGGATACAATCAATATGTTTGAACAACCATCGACAACTAGGACTGTGTCATCCGATACAGTAGTAGCAGAACCTCCTGCCGCCACTATGACAATGTTCGTTGGTGTACCATCTGTCCCAACTAGTTCTCAACCACTAGATGGAGTCCGCCCAGGGACTGTTTCGATAGTATGGTTTGTTCCTATTTGTTCATCCAAAACCTTATCTGGAATTTCTTATGTTGAGTCTCAACAAATTGATCCTTCGCAACAGTATCAATTTGGGCAGTCTAGTCTCCACAGGCCAATTTTCCCTTTGCACACTGGATTGCCGCCATATGGGGGGCAGTATGCCTTTTCATTGTTCCCTCTGGGAGAACAACCATATGAGAGTTCACAACAGAATTTGGGTCAAGCTAGAATCACATCCAGTGGTTGGGTACCAATATTGCCTCAACAACCGAGAGTTGTATATTCAATGCAACAAAATCAACCTGTGTCGAAAATTCCCACTACACCGGCTATTGTGGCAGGGTTGCAAGTACAAGCACTGCCTGTTGTATGTCAACCTCCAGTCTCTTAGGTTGTAATACAACAGCCTCTTGTCTCCGCGACTCAATCACAACCACCGATTAGTGGCTCTTTAACTGAAGCAACTTAGGCTCAAGTGGGTACTGTAACCCCTCCTCTTGGTCAAACATCCAGTATTGGGTGATAGAAAATGGTCTCACAGCCATGGCTGGTGCAATATCAACAACCACAATTCTAGCAAGCTTACCAAAGACCTGAGCAACAAAGCTTTGTAGGTAATGGGTAGCCATATATTCAAAACAGTTACCAACAATCATATTATAATGGTTATGCCCATCAACCTTATCAAAGTTATCAGCATCAAATACATTATGCTGGTATGCAGAGACCCACAGCTTAGGCGATCCCATCTTATCCTGGGTATGCTTCGCCAAACCTGAATCAACAGTTGCCTTTCGTAGCAACTTTAGAATTACCAGATCTGAATCGGCTAACAAATGATCCAATTGCTTATGCCCCTTGGTGGCTGGTGATTCCTCATAAACATCCCAGATATTCCTAAATTCAATGGAAATACAGGTGAAGATCCATCGAATCATGTGATGACCTTTCATCTGTGGTGTTCGTCCAACACTCTCAATGATGATTCGATTAAGCTTCGCCTTTTTCAAAGGACGTTAACTGGTCCGGCATCAAAATGGCACATCGAATTGCCTAGAGCTTCATTAGATAACTTCAGAGCCCTTGCCACCACCTTTGTAACCCATTTTCAGTCACCCATAAGGTACGAAACAGGAACGGAGCTTCTTACCAATTTTAAGCAAACGACAACCACTCACATATTTGATCATATTCATGAGTGGCGACGTCGGCGTAGAATGTTGAAGACATATGTTCTTGATCAACTGTTAGATGAATGGTTTATTAATTCTTTGTTACCTTCTATTACATAAGATGTGGCCAAGGGAGGAGTTGTCGCTAAAGAGCAAGTCATTGCTCATGTGCAATATCTAGACTTGATCTATACTCAGTCTAGCACACTCTATGACAAAATTCCTGATGCTTCTAGGCCAGAGTTTTCCATTCCTTCTCCTCCTAAATCGAATAGGGACTCTCATGCTAGCGACGACGTGATTGGTACCTCAAGTACGCAAACTACAAAGGCCTCATCAGGTAAAGCCCTTGCAGTTTCCAGTAAAAAGCAAAATGACAAACTTCCTACCTCAGAGGTTAATGCCATGTCGACTGACAAAGGCAAAGAACGGAAGCAACCAGGGGGCAAGAAGAAAGGGAAAACCAAAAAGAAGAAACAGGATGATTCGTCTCCTGAAAATTTTTCTGAAAACCCTCATGGGCAAAAGAAACCTAGTCATCCATGTTTTATATGCAATGAGGACCATTGGACGAGAGATTGTCTGCATAAAGCTAAGATTAAGAATTTCTTTAAAAGTTCAAAAACCTCAGTGGTATTGACTGATCCGTTTCCAAACCTAGAAACCAATCTAGTTGCTAGCGACAATGCTTCCCCATCCCAAGTGCTTATGTTGTCCATTTCGAAACAATAAAATGATGCTTTGATATCTACAAGGAATAAAGATTATGGGAATCCAAAACTATCGTACAACAAGGCTACAGATCAACCTAGTAGATCAACAACAACTTAAACCGAAGTTACGCCACCCATCATTCCTAAGCTAATGAAAAAACTACCAAAGGGAGTAGTACACAAATCGAAATTTAATCCTCATGCCAGAGTAGCACAGAATTATAATATAGTAGAGGATCTGGCCCAATTTCCATCCGCTATGTCGACACTTGAAGTACTGCAAAATTGCCCCTCCCGAAAGCAAGCTCTATTATCAGCAATAGGTGGGATTGACCCAGCAGATTCCAATCTTGTGGCCTTTAATTATAAAGGATATGAACCTCAGTTACTGGCTCAACTCTCTTTCCTCATCCAAGTGAAAGCCCTCAACAAAACTGTTCATCGAACAATTATTGATGAAGGGGCATCTACATGCATTATGTCAATGAGTTGCTGGAAACCTTTAGGCTTACCACCCTTGTCAGGATTGTCAACGACAATAAAAGCATTTGATTGACGAACATACACCCCGTACGGGATTTTAAGTAACTTGCAAGTTGAATTGGGGGGCAAAACAGTAGAAATTGACGTTGAAGTTATCGATGGAAACCTTGATTACAATATCCTACTAGGAAGGCCCTGGATTTATGCTATGGTTGCATTTGTGTCAACATACTTTAGAAAGATTGCATTTCCTTTTCAAGGAGGAATTACAATCGTTGATCAACAGACCTTCCTCCCCAACAGTTCACAAGTTACGGGAAGCATTCCAATGATCCATGGAAGCTCTCATTCGCTTCAAAATATCAAAGTAGGCCTCCTAAAAGACCCTACCTTAATCGGTACTTTTGCCCTACTGCCTCCGAGTAATCTGGCAGAAGTGGCCACAATGGAAACCTGCAATATGATATCTTCTATATCTAAAAGATTCAGAAGATTCCCAAACATTTTTTCGGCATGGGTCATCGCCAGGTATTGCCACCAAGCCCAATAGAAATATTGTAGCAATCAATTTTCTTGGCCTGGGGGGCAAACCCAAATCAACGTTCATCAAGTGTTTGGATAGATAGGTCTAAGGAATATGGTACCTCTTTAGATCCTTGGTCGCATGTACATTCTACAAACGAAGGAATCATTCAGTCAATGATGATAGGAGAGGCACCATGGGAAGATTACCACCATTGTTCCCATATTCTGGATTACCACGAAGATTATTCTAGTGACCTTAATCATCCTTCAGTTTTTGAATTTCTATCAAATACTGTAAATACGGTGGATTCCGAGGACGGTTCCTATCTTGTGTCAACCTCATTAAAAAATGAAACAACTCCCTTTCCAAATCAAGTCTTTGATTACAATCTCCTAAAATCCAAATCGAGTCTTTCAAATATCTCGAAGGTAAACCTTCATTCCAATGACCACATTGAATGCAATGAAGCTTGGGGGGCATGAACCTCGATTTGCGTCATTGTTCTAGGGGCATGAGAACTTATAACAAGCTTAGTTTTTTGTTTTAATCTTGTGTAAACATGAAATCGAACATGAGCAGGTTTACACAAAGTTCAAGCTCGTTAAAAAATAAACCTAGCAATGAGCATATATTCCCCTAGAGTTTAAGCTCATTAAAATAGTAAATACACTTTGTGATTGCATTGCTATCAGCTTTTGAGCCTTGGTCATGTTCTTACCATCACCTCCACTTTTTAGCCGATCATACACCTCCACTTGATTGTTTACCCCTTTTGAGGAAAAACTGCGATGAGTGATCCTATTAGCTGTATTCTTTACATTTCCATGATTGAAAAGTTCCAAACCTTACCTGGAACCAGCTGCTACCCAAAAATATCACTCGTTCCTCAAAGGAAAGTCTCTTTTAAGCTATTTTTAGACTCGTAAAATATAAAAAGATTTCCGAGCAATTGGCCTCTCCAGCTCGTTAAAATGATTGGAAGTGACATCCATCCTCTATATTTTAATATTTTTGGACTCGAGGGATCATTACACAAAAATATCGAGTGCTTGTCTTTTTCAGCTCGTTAAAGTGATAAAAAAAAGTCATCCCTTTCGTATTATTTTATACTTTTTTCAGACTTAAGGGATTATACTACGAAAAAGGAGTACTGGAGTTTCCTTTTTGTCTCTTTTCAGACTTTCTAAAATTGAAAAGTACCGAGTTATCTTTGTTGTTAAACTCGTTAAAACAATAGCGACAAACTTGTCCATGCAGACAAGAGCGAGTTTCACTGTTGCTAGGCTCGCTAAAACATAGCGACAGGTTTGCCCGAAGGGAAAATTAGAGAAAAAGCATATGTTATCCTCCTCAAGCTTGACAAAAATAAATAGGTACTGGTTAGAAATCACTGGGGAAAAATTCAGAAGAAAACTTGAAGAACATTATTGGTAGCAGGTTGCTCTTAAACATGACACTTTCACTCCATCACCATGATTGAGTCGGGTTGGGTTATTCCGTTCACTGGTCATATCAACATTGGTCCTCCGTACCATCCATTTTTGGGGTTAACGCTACCAATCCATTTTAGTGTCGCCAGTATGTTCAAGAGAAGTTGCTCAGAGAATTCACTTACCCAGCTAACATCTCATCCACTGCAATACCTTCACGCTTCATTCTTTCATGACCGCCACCCTGAATCTTATATCATCAGATTGTTTTCACCTCCACAAGATAATTTACTCCGTTTCACGTCATAGATGTGGGTTCATTAAGACCCTCCTACGATGGTTCACTTCTTGTCGAAATTAGCTCATCATCCAAGAAGTTGACTTAGGAACAACCTTTTCAGTACTTTGAAGCTTGCATGCCTCAATGGCAAGTTTCTCACTTCCGACGATAGGTTTACATCAATGGCCTTCGACCGAAGGATTTTGCGTGGTGTTCGACATCAACTCATGTCTTCACACCACGTGAATTGTACTGCAGTACCTTGAGGATCATCATCATTATCGGTGATTCCTATCACGCCTATTAACAACTTACATCATTCACTGGTAATCAGGCGATGTCTTTCCATGTTCGATACCAAAACATCTTTTCACATGGAACGACATGTACTTTGGGCGATGTTTGAACGAGTTTGAAGACCCCAGATCTAGTTTCATCCATTCGGGCTGTGATATATTCAAGAAAATAAAGACATCAAGTGTACATCACAACTACACAGATAATCATCCAAGCTAAGGGATGATGGCTCTACCAGAATCATTAGTTTGCCACATAGATGATTGTCTATCCTATGTACATGAAAATGAGTTTATAAATTTGAGCATGGGAATGCCCGCCTCAGCTAGATCATGAAAATATTATGAAGATAATGTATTGTATTGTATCTTATTACAG
Source organism: Pinus taeda (assembly GCA_000404065.3). Lineage (NCBI taxonomy): Eukaryota > Viridiplantae > Streptophyta > Pinopsida > Pinales > Pinaceae > Pinus > Pinus taeda. The sequence goes on from APFE030550608.1 coordinate 30,135, forward strand.
GTTGCCTTCTAGTTCAAAAAACCTCGGATCCTCATGATAAAGCATTTCACCCGACATCAGAAGATTTACGACCTCATGCTTTAGGGGGCAAAAATTATAAACATATTTGGGCACTGCAACGCCAATCACATATGTCCATAAACCAAGGGCTCCTAAGCCCCTAAAAGTGTTGTTTCATACCCTAAAGGAACAAGGTCAGCTGATTACATCATCTGCAGAAGTTCTCCCTGAAAAAATACTCAGAACTAGTCAAAACTGGACCATACAGATTGCTCAGTGCTAAGGGTGTGATGCATCTCACCTACTACAAACAAAGGGTGCAATGCATACTGAAAAGCCCTTCTGTAGGGTGCGATGAGTGAGAGCAGACAAATGGTATAGGTAGTTTGCTAGGTGGAAACCCATAGAATCTTCTAGAAACTGCTCATTTGACACTTGCCTCTCTGAATTCGCCGAGGGTGAGTAAGAGATCATGAAATATCCAAGTGGAACCAGGAACTATCAATGAAATGACACTAATCAAAATCCCAGAAGCTGACTCACCCACCTGCAAATATCTATATATGGATCCCTCATCCTAAAGATCCAGAGGCTAGAATTTTGTATTTTGTAAGGAAGTGCTATTGGTTTGTCTGTGAAACATTGTATTGTTGGGTGATATAGCTTTTCGTGAGTTGAAGAGGGCTTTCATGCTGGGAGGATGGCACTAGATCAGATAGTTTGGTTGTAATCCTCTCTTCTTCTACTTCTATCAATAAATCTATTTGAGTTTTCCTCCATATTCTTGTATATTTCTTAATCTTGTATTGGTATATGCATTTGTATCGTTAATATACATTTGATCCTATATTGTTTATGGTTATAGATCTCTATGCTTTGATGGTATTATGCTTCTTTGACTCTACAGGTGTTCTTTTAAGCAGGACAACTGAGGAAGGAGTGGCAAAGCTCTATCAAAGAAGGGAGGAAACAAGCAAGGAGCCAAGCGAAAGACTGAGGTTGGTACTCTCTGCTTCTCTCTCATCTATCTCTCATAAAGGAAAACACAAGTAACTTTAGTTTGTTTGTTTCTAAGATAGCTATCCGTCTTAGTGGGACTAGCAGCTCTAAATGGACACTAGTTTTCCCGATAACAGCGCATCAAATTAGTAGTAAAACATAAACCCAAGGCTTAACATAACATAATTACATGTAAATGACAGAAGTAAAATACACAGTAATTTTAGAATACTTCTCTTTATTGATGATCCAGATCTTCAGTACAAACTCTATCTTCCCTGCGCACATTACCGTAGGGGTCCACGCACTTAGCTGTAGACTTCTACCCTAGGCCTATGCACACTCAATTGCAAAGCCTCTTCCTACACTAAGACTCTCACTCTTAGCTCTTCACAGACTCATCAATGACTTCGACTTACTTAACTTACTTAGAAATGTCCTCAACTCCTCTAAGACCTCCTTTTTATACAATCCCATGGTCTATGGACCAAGGGCAGATATCTAAAGCCAACACAAGCTATCTAAGCCAAGGGTGGAAACCCTTTTTGACTCTTGATATCTTTGCGCTCTGCGACCACAAAATGTGGAGACTTTCCATTTCTTTATAGAAAACTCGGGCCTTCTGCCCCAAAACTTAGGTTTTTAACACTAAAATTGACCCCAGGGGACTCATTCCCAACAAACAACGTGACACATCATTAAATCGTAAAATCAAATTTCACGTTCTATGCATGGTACAATATCAAGTTTTTAATGATCTACTCCGAAAATATTGTTTTCAATAGATTACATTAATGTGACTTAATCCAAATCTTATGCAGATATCCTTTCAGGTTATGGATATTTATGACTCCGTGGATCAAAAAATTTGATGTCTTCCCACCATTATAGGTGCATTTAGGTTTTTTAGTTTCATTAATTTGAAAAAAGGTTTTCATATTTGCATGTCGTTATATTCCCATTTTTCATCCTTGACACTATCAATCTTGTCTTCTTTGTGGTGATAGGACTATAACAGAGTCTCGATTACTCGGCTTAATGGTCAAGATGAATAAGGGAAATGTTACACAATCCCCAGCTGAAGATGTACTGGAATCATCACCTTTATTTTCTGATACAACTTGTTCACCAGAGTGTGATGCCAGCTCCTGGGAGAATGTTTATGATATTTTTGAGAAGGGAAGATAGAAGGAAGCAATGATAGATGATATTGAATCCTCGGATGCTTCTTATTCTGAGTTCGCAAGCTCTGATTTTCATAAGGTAGCATCTAGAAAAAATTATTACCCTACACTGATATGGTGAAATGGGTTATTGAAAATGCGAACTTTGAAGACAGAGAATTTGTAACCTCAAGACAAGCGGTCATCGACTCTTTTAAACTAGAGGATATCAAGATTATGTATCATTTGCCACATCCACACAAGGTTTATGATAGAGCATTTATTAAGTAATTTTTTGCTGAAAATGGAGAACCATATGAAGTTCTAAAGCAATGGAGGTCAAATCCTAGCAAGCACAAGATGGATAGAACTGGTATGTATTTGGTAGCCTCTCTTGCCACTCCTTATTTATACATTAACACAATGTTATGTAGATTATTTGTGTCATGCGGAAAGAGTTATTTTTGCTGACAAAACTAACCTCCCTAGGAGTTTAAGACTCTCTAGTGACAAACAAGACAATTAAGAGAAATCCTTCTCTAAACATACATTATCCTATGAGAAACCAAGTGTTTTTCGATCCTACCTGAAGTCCAACGCTTGTTGTAGCAGTCTAGCCTCGTCGATCCATATGAGCTCCTCCTTCACTTTGAAACCTGCATACACTAACTATCAAACGATTACATAACACCTGAATATTCCATAAAACAAAGCATATTCAACATATAGACCGAGTATATGAAACAATTCATTAACAACAAATCATTGAGAAGAATGGACTTATTTGTATTAAGGAAACAAAAAAGAAACCATTACAACCTGAGCCTTGGTGTTGTGCAAGTTCCTCCCAGGGTCAAGCAAGAGTTTTCCTCTACTTTGACAAGCTCACCCACTTCCAAATGAAACAAGAAAGGATGGTAATCTCTCCTCACAAGCTTCTACAAGGAAGTCCTAATTCCAGCAGCATCTACCCTTTGGAATGTGCAGCTTTCAACCTCCCCTCCTCTGGCCCAATGCCTGTATTTATAGTGTTCTAGAGGAAGTTATTCAGTTCCAACATCAATGGGATACTCCCTCTTTTGGATGGGGTAGCTCCTCTCTTGATGGGATAAGTTCCTCTATCATAGGGATGCATGAACCATCTGGAGGCGCTCAATACACGTCAAACACTCTTCTAGAAGGCTCTAGAAGTGACCACAAGTAACTTTTTAAAGATGAAACTCGCGCCTTTTGACCTTTACAGGGGAACGCACCCAACCTTTGGCTTACAGAGCGTACAAGTACGCAGGTACAGTGTGTTTGGAGTGCGTACACGCAGGCAAGGTAGAGAGAACCTGCGTACCCAGAGATAAACATGTTTTTAAGTGACTTTCTCTCTTTTTGAAGTTGACATGAAGAGCAGAGGTATGAGGCTTGACAAGGAGGATAATATGACTATTGATGGAGCCATATTAACTGCAGATAGTCATGGTGACAAATTTTAGTGTAACAGAACCCAAGCCTGAGGTTTTGCACCCATCGGGATTTGGGCCAAAACCATGAGCCCATTTTGACATGTGATGGATGAGCATGATAGGTCTCAGCGAGACGATTCTAACACAATGAGAATCATCTAATTTTGAGTTGCATAAATGGAGTTATGAATTTTTGAATATTAGTGATGAAGTTTTCACACATGTTAAGTTAAGCTTGGTGTAAATTTGAATTAACCAGCTATGGAATCCCCTAGAGTGACGTTTTGAGAAGCCCTTCGTTTGTGTATAAATAGAGGGTGAGGGAGAATCATTTTCTCATCCAAATTGTGCAACATTCGTCTTGGAGGAGAGCTCGTTGGAGAGGTTATCTCTGTGCCCTAGCCGCAAAAAAAGAAGGGTGGACACCAATAAAGGTTTAGGTCTATGTTAAGGGTATTTGCAGGTGACCAAGGGCTAGTTGGAAGCTAAGTTTTTATGGAGGAAGGCTCGAGGCCTTGTTCTTGAAGGCCGAACCAAAATACTAGAGATCGAGGTAATTTTGAGGATTGTTCAGGGCTAGTTTTGGAGGCTGATATTGTAGGAAGGGAGACGAGGGAAGTGGTAAGGTTTGTTTGCTATCTAAGGACAACATTGAGGGCTGGAACCTCTATCTTAGCAAGCCATGGAAGGAGGATAGACCTATGGTAAGGCCTCAGGATCTTAACCACACAAAATTTTTATGCATAGCACTATTGTGGGGTTAATTAAAGCCCTAAAATTGTAGCGTGGAGGCAGAAAGATAACAAGTCTGGTTGGAGGCATTGTATGGGGTTAAATCCATGTTTTAAGGGTGTTTTGTGCTACAACAAGACTGAGTGCTAGGTCACAAGCCATAGCATCTTAGTGAGGGAAAGCTTAAGGGTTGTTATATGCCCTATCCTTTCTGTAAGGTGGAGGAGACCTATACTAGGAGAGGCCACAATCATTTAAGGTATGTTTGGTGAATATTCTAAGGTCTATTACAACTTATGGGTGCCCTAACTAGTCACTAAACAGGAGCAGACTTGTTGCAGCAACACACAAACCGATTTGGAGCAATGCTTGGAGGGATGTTGGGTCAAAGAGTTTAACCATTGCTTGGATCAGGTTGATGGGTAGTTGTACGAGACCTTAGGAGTTGTTTGGAGGAGACCACATGGACTATTGGGAAGCCTACCAAGTAGCCAAGGTGATAGCAGGCACATCATATTAGAAGGCAAGAGGATAAACAAGAAGCGTTGGAGATGTTCCCTTGGTTGATGAGTTGATGGTGTCCTAGGAGAGGACAAGTTATTGATGTGCCCAGATTTGTGAAATAACTCCTATATTGCATAGCAAAGGGAAGATTGGTGGAGTATGTGGGCAACCACGTGTAAGGGTCTCCTAGGTGTGGGGAGCCCCTCACTAGGTGTATATGTTAAAACGTGGACTTGATCTCTCGTGGTCTATTGGAGAGCAATGTGAGAGTGGACCAAGTGTGGACATGATTGGGAACTTATGGTATGTTGGAGGACAGTGTGATAGTGTCCAAGCTAGAGCCCAGTGAGCAACACCTTAATGGACAAAGGTGGTTGCTAGAGAGGCAGTTGATGAGATCAAGGGTCTGATCAACCAAGAGTTGTTTGTGGAGAAGGACATCTACATCAGAAGATGGGAAGTCCTCCTAGCCCGTGTTCATTGTGGGAGATGGATATCTTGCAATGATAGGTGGTAGCCCCCCGTGCCCTATGTTGGTATTCATAAGTGTAGTGTAGGAAGACCATAGTGGGCTCAAGTCCTTGAATAGATGAGGAGCTGTGAACAATTCGACAGATTGAGAGTTGTTCACAAGTGGAGCTGTGAATAACTCGACAGGAGTCTCTATGTGTTGTGGCCTTTATGGACTAAGGAAAAACTAGAGAGCAGATTGGATAATCGAGATTCAGTGGCTAGATGGACTTAGAGCATTGATAGAGGTAGGAGCTGCAGATTGGGAGCCAAAGGACTTGGTAGGTACTAGGTATGACTGGGAGGGGTTGATAGAGGATGCTACAACTAGATGGTTAGAGTATCTTTTTTTGTATCTTTTACTAGTGGATGTATGAGGGCCATTTATTCCTGGTACAAGAGCCCTAGACTATTGTATTATATATTCTTTAATATTCCTCTGTGCAAAATAGTATCATTGAGATTCTTGGTTTATTAGCATAAGAGATTTTAAGATTCTATCCTAGACCCATGATCATGGAAATTCAACATGGTATCAGAGCGTGTCTAAGCTACTTTGAAGGATAGTGAATCATAATGTGCACAATGAAGCAACTCAAGGGTAATTGTTAGTGTTTGGATCATGGAGAAGAGGGTTCAGCTGAAGACTTGGAGATGTGGTCTTGATAGACTACATGATGAGATGGGCTGGGAGTTCTAGTGGATTGGTGGTGAGCCTGGTGCACTTCAGTATGTTGTGTGGCAGTTTGTAGATCATGGAATTCCTATGTCTTGTCATGGACGGTTGGGACAACTCGAGGGTTTCTTTGGCATGGATGAGATCATGTTGATCGAGATGGCTTTATGTGATGGACTACAGATTGGCAGGTTAGAGTCTTCATAAGATTGTGATGTTGCATGTATGAGATTGGAGGGATTTGTACCAGTGGTATTTGATCCAGGAGGATGAGTGATTACAGGACTGAGCCAAAGGGGATTGTGTAGGATCAGAGGGAGTCTAGCCTCAGAGGGAGAAACCCTATGGAGTGTTGGAATCTTTAGGTTTATATGTGATGAGGTAGAGGCTCTACCGAGATTTCCAGATTCATCTATAGGGTATGCTGCAGTGATGGGTGCAACAGGGGCTAGAATTGTCGTTGAATGATGGTTACTTTCTAGCCTTGGAAGTACCTCCATCACTAAGAGGAGTGTTGATTTTTGTGTAGCTTGAGAGGTACTCCAAGCCCTAGTGTTCGAGGGTTGGAGGTCAAAGAGCCACAAGTAGTCTTATGGGCTTAGAACCCAAGCCTAGGATTTTGCACCCATCGGGATTTGGGCCAAAACCATGAGCCCATTTCAACATTTGATGGATGAGGATGATATATCTCAGCAAGATGATTCTAATGCAATGAGAATCATCTAATTCCAAGTTGTAGAAATGGAGTTATGAATTTTTGAAGATTAGTGATGGAGTTTTCACACACGTGTTAAGGTCGGCTTGGTGTTAAGTTCACTTAACTAGTTATGGAAACCTGTAGTATGATGTTTTGAGAAGCCCCTCATTTGTGTATAAATAGAGGGTGAGGGAGAAGCCTTTTCTCATCCAAATAGTGCAACATTCATCTTGGAGGAGATCTCATTGGAGAGGTTATCTCTGTGCCCTAACCGCAATAAAAGAAGGGTGGACTCCAGCAAGGTTTAGGTCTGTGTCAAGGGTGTTTGTAGGTGACCAAGGGCTGGTTGGAAGTTGAGTTTTACTGGAGGAAGGGACGAGGCCTTGTGCTTGAAGGCCGCACCAAAAGACTAGACAACAAGGTGATTTTGAGCACTGTTTAGGGCTAGTTTTGGAGGCCGATATTGCAGGAAGGGAGCCAACAGAAGAGGTAAGGTTTTTTTGGTTGTATAAGGGCTGTGTTGAGGGTTGGAACCTCTATCTTAGCAAGCTATGGAAGGAGAATAGACCTGTGGTAAGTCCACAAGCCCTTAACCACACAGAAAGGTTATGTGTAGGGCTATTATGGGGTTAATTTAAGCCCTAAACTAGCAGCGTGGAGGCAGAAAGATCACAAGTTTAGTTGGAGGCCTTGTATGGGGTTAAATCCATGTTTAAAGGGTGTTTTGTGATACAGCAAGATTGAGTGCTCGTCCATAAGCCATAACATATCAGTGAGGGCAAGGGTAAGGTTTATTCTATGCCCTATCCTTTCAGCAAGTATACTAGGAGAGGCTGCAGTCATTTAAGGGTTGTTTGTTGACTGTTCTAAGGGCCGTTGCAACGTGTGGGTGCCCTAACCAGTCACTAAACAAAATCAGACTTTTTGTAAGAGTACAAACCGATTTGGAGCAACCGTTGGAGGGATGTTGGGTCAAAGAGTTTAACTAGTGCTTGGATCAAGTTGATGGGCAGTTGTAGGAACCTTAGGAGTTTTTTGAGGAGCCCACATGGATTTTTTTGAAGCCTACCAAGCAGCCAAGGTGACAACAGGGACATCAGATTGGAAGGAAAGAGGAGCAACAAGGAGTGTTGCAGATGTTTCCTTGGTTGATGAGTTGATGGTGTCCTAGGAGAGGAAAAATTATGGATGTGCCCAGATTTGTGAAATAACTCCTCTATTGCAAAACAATGGGTAGGTTGGTGGATTCTATGGGCAGCCATGTGTAGGGGTCTCCTAGGTGTGGGGATACCCTAACTAGGTGCAGATGCTACAATGTGGACTTGTTCTCTCATGGTCTGTTGGAGGGCAGCGTGAGAGTGGACCAAGTGTGGACGTGATTGGGCACTTATGGCCTACTATAGGAAAACATGACAGTGGCCAAGTTGGAGCCTAGTGAGAAACACCTTGATGGACAAAGGTGGGTGCAAGAGAGGCAGTTGATGAGGTCAAGTGTTTGATCAACCAGGAGCAGTTTGTGGAGCCCGAGACTTGTGTGTGGAGAAGGTCATATACAACAAAAGATGGGTAGTCCTCCTAGCCCATGTTCATTGTGGGAGATGGACATCTTGCAATGATAGGTGGAAACCCTTCATGCTCTATGTTGGTCTTCATCAGTGCAGTGCAAGAAGACCATAATGGGTTGAATTCCATGAGTAGCTAAGAAGCAGTAGTGGGAAGATTAAGAGTTGTTCACAAGTGGAGTTGTGAACAAATCATTATGAGTCTCAATGTGTTGTGGCCTTGATGCACTAAGGCACAACTAGAGAGTAGATTCGATAGCCAAGATTCAGTGTCGAGATAGAATTGGAGCATTGATAGAAGTAGGAGTTTCATAACAGGAGCCGAAGGACTTGGCAGGTATAAGGTGCGATCAAGAGGAGTTGATAGAGGATGATAAAGCCAGATGGTCAAAGTATCTTGCTTTGTATATTATACTAGTGCATGTATGAGGGCCATTATCCCTAGTACGTGAGCCCTAAACTATTATATTATATGTTGTTTAATATAAAGAAGTTGGGTTAAAAATCATAAAAAGTTGTCTATATTTTGTGGATGTGTGATTTACTGCTATTTATATTCCATTGTGCAAAGTAGCATCATTGAGATTCTTGGTTTGGTGGCATAAGAGATTTTAAAATTCTATCCTAGACCTAAGATCATGGAAATTCAACAGCTCCAAGCTAAAATTGACAAAAGGGTGTGAACTGATCCTCATAATCCATTTTATCATTGAGGCCTCTGTTTTCTTTATTTTCCTTCATTTTTCCTTCAATTTACATCACATGCAATTCTATGACCTTTCACCTTCCTTTTCTCCTATTTTCCATTATTTTCATAAATAAATGCCAATTAATGCCTCTTTTCCTTTACCGAATTCCATAGCCATTTATTAATCACCAGTGATCCTCCTCACTATGTTTTTTTCCCAACATTCAACTTGGAATATGTGTCCCATGATCTTGGTATTATTTTTCCTTTATTAACTTTATTACATGGATTTTTTACTGGGGTTGTTGCAGAACCCTCTCCCTCGGGGGAACACTGTCCTCAGTGTTTCATGACACTTATAAACCAAAAACACATTCTGCCTATGGATCTTATAACACAACTCGATGCAACATTAACATCATATCCATTTGCTAAAACATAACCAACATATCATGAAAACCATACCCCTTATTAGAGCTTTATAACACAAATCAATGTGGTATTTACAACATACATATGCATATATAGACATAACCAAAACATGACATCAAAAAATTTACCAAAAGACATCCACTCAAGCAACAAATAGAGAAGGATACATAAGTTGCATCTGATCAACCAGCTCCCATGTAGCCTCATCGGGCCCAAAGTTCTTCCACTGCACTTTAGCTTTCTCGATTGCTCGATTTTGGAGCATTAACATCTTTCGCTACAAAATGAACTAAGGTTCCAACTAGAATTATCCTTTGTATCCACCTAAAGCACATACCACTTAATCAAATGATCAACATCTTTCACATACTTCTTAAGCAATGACACATGGAAAACATCATGGAATTTCATTTTCGAAGGCAGCGTGAGTCAGTAGGCTACTGGTCCAATCCTCTCAAGAATTTTGAAATGCCCACAATACCGAGTTGCCAACTTGGCACATGATCCAATCCTTAAGGAGCTCTTCTTGGGCTTGATGCACAAGTACACCTGTTCACCAACCTGAAACTCCTTAAACACCATGTGTTGATATGCATAGCTCTTATGTATATCTTGCGCTACCTTTAAATTCTTCTTGATTACATGCATTTCATGTCCATCTCTACCAACATGTCTAGTCCAATCAACACTCTGTTCAGTGGATCACTCCAACTCATAGGAGTATTACAACTCCACTCATAAAGTTCCTCAAACAAACTCATCCTGAGTGACTCCTGATGCCCATTATTGTTAGAAAAATCCACTAGTGGAAGATACTCCTCCCACCTCCTCTACTGGTGCATAACATCCATCATCATCATATCCTCTAGAATCTTGTTGACCCTCTATGTCTGTCCATCTTTCTATGGATGATAAGCTACACTAAAGGTCAACTCTATACCCAAATTTGCAAATAACTCCTTCCAGAACCTAGAAGTGAACTTGGCATCTATGTATGACACAATCTTCTTCAGAACACCATGCAACCTCGCTATATTTCTGATGAAGACCCATGCTACTTCACTAGCTAAATTCATATACTGTATTGGAATGGAGTGAGCTACCTTGGTCAACCTGTCAACCATGACCATAATATAATCATACTGTCTAGATGTCCTCGACAAACCTATAATGAAGTACATGGAAATGACCTCCCATTTCCACTATGGAATCAAAATCGGCTATAATAACCCATCTAGATGCTTACACTCTACTTTTACCTATTGATAATCCAAGCATTTCGCAACAAACAATGCTACCTATTTCTTCAAATTCGACCAATGATGGAACTTCTTAACCGTTGTCAATGTCTTATGATATCCCAGGTGACCTAAACACGGCTTGACATGAAATTCCCACAAAATAAGCTTCTTGAGCTCATTGTTGTCTGCCACATAGATCCTGTGCTTAAATATGACCAAATCATCTACCGTGAGATGATATTCCACATATTTTTCACCTGTACCCTGCTGTTGTAACCTGTGCTTAAGCTGCTGGTATCTATCATCCTATTGTGATGCCTGCAAGATCTGATCCTGTAAATTTACCCCATATGAACTCATAGATGCTATGTGGTTTACCTGTACTCTTCTGCTAAGAGAATCTGAAACCGTGTTCTATTTTCCCTTAATATACCTAATCTCTAAGTCAAACTCACTAATCATGGCCAACCACCTAGCTTATCTGGCATTCAGATTTGGTTGGTCAAATAAGTATCTCAATCCACTATGATCACTCACCAAGATGAACCTTCTACTAAGAAGATAATGTCTCCACATCTTCAATGCATGGACGATAAATTCCAACTCAAGATCATGTGTCACATAATTTCACTCATGCTCATTCAGTTTCTTTGATTCATAACACACTACATGTCCTTCCTGCATCAGAACCCCACTAAGTCCTCTCTGCAATCATCTATAGATACAACAAATTCTTTGTTCGGATGTGCAATCTTTAGAACTAGAGCATTCGTAAGCAACTGCTTCAACTAGTCAAAACTGGTTTCACATTCCGATGTCCATTCAAATTTATTTCCTTTTCACTACAATGATGTAATATGATAGGAAATCTATGAGAAGTTCTTGATGAACCTCCTATAATAACTTTCTAACCCCATGAATGATTTGATCTCATCCACATTTCTAGGAGTTTCCCATTCAATAATAACTCTTATCTTTTATGGATCCACTACTATACCTTCCTTGGAAACAACATGTCCCAAGTAATGTACCTTTGTATGAAAGACATCATTTACTATGCTTGGAATATAACTGAAGCTCTCTTAGAAATTTCAACACTGCTGCTAAGTGTTCGGTATGATCTTCCTCATTCTTATAATATATCATTATATCATCAATGAATACAATAAAAATCTTGTCGAGATGGAGCATTAGTCAAATTGAAAGGAAGTACAACAAACTCATAATGCTCATACTTGGTCTGGAAAGCAATCTTGTAAATGTCCTCTTCTTTGATGCATAGCTGATGATATCCTGATCTCAAATCAATCTTTGAGAACACCGCTACTCCCTTCAACTAATCAAACAAGTCATCAATCCTCGACAATTGATACACGTTCTTAATCATCACCTTGTTCAGCTGATTGTAATCAATACATAACCTAAGAGTACCTTCCTTCTTCTTCATGAAAGATACTAGTGCACTCCAAGGTGACACACTTTGCCTAATGTATCCCTTGTCTAACATTTTCTTCAACTAAAACTTCAATTATACTAACTATGGAGTGCTCATTCTGTAAGGTGCCTTTGATGTTGGTGTTGTTCTTGTTACCAAATCAATAGAAAAGTCCACTTCCATGTAAGTTGGTAACTCTAAAATCTTTGCAAGGAATACATCCCGAAACTTATACAAAGCTAGATATCTATTCAAAATCTCAACATCCTCAACATCCTTACCTTTATCACTAGAAATATGCACTGCAATTAATACACACCCTTTCCTGTGACTACGGTTTTCCTACATAGATTTACCCATTCTAACTAGTGTCGCCCTCTTCTTACCATGTAAGATTCTCTGATCTCCATTGTCATCCAAACACTCAATAGCCTTTTCATAAAAATCCACCTTGTCCCTATGAAGATACAACCAATCCATACCCAGAAGCATACTGTAAGATTCTAATGGAAGCACATTTAAATGCATTGACATTAGCATGCCATTCAACTCAAATGCACAAGCTCTTACCCAATGATGAACTCTTTTCTTAGTACCTGTATCCAATTGCACTAACTAAGAATTTACATGCAGTTCTTTATTCAAACTACACTTATCCACCAATTTAGGGTTAACATAACTATAATTAGATCCAGGGTCAATCAAAATAGAATCAATTTGATTATAAATCTTACCATCCATCTCAATAATAGATGCATGGTAATCTGCCTACCTATTATCCAATGCTGCATAAATCCAAGGAATGCCCTGTCAAACATCCCCCATTGTTTGTGCCTCTTGAGCATTGTAAATTTGTAGTCTGCCACCTTGATATCATGGGAAATCTTTCCTACGATGATCCTTGCCACAAGTCCAATGCTATAAAGGATTCCTGCCATCACCTTTGTTCTGATCCTCTAACTGAAATCCTTGTCCTCTATCAGATGCATTAAACTTCTTGCATGGTGCCACATTCTCTTTGTTTCCTGTGTCATGTAGTCTTCCTCACTTCTTATTCCATTTTCCCTTAGTCTTTTCATTCCCTTTCTAATCTTGTTTAGATCAGACTCGCATTTTTATTTCTCATAACAATGCTTCAACTTTCTGATGGCTTCCTCCAACGATCTAGGCTTATCAAAATCAATCCTATCTTTGAACAATACCGATAACCCACTAATGAATATTTGAATCTTCACTTTCTCCTCCTTAAGATAAGATACACACCTCAATAAATCCAGGAATATGCTAGTATACTCTTCGTTGGTCATAGATACCATCTTCAACTCATAGAATTGCTTTGTCATGCCATCATACAGATATATACTTCTTCCTAAAAATTCTTTCAAACTCACTCCAAGCCAACTCCTCTTCCCGAATGCCTTTGACATCCTTCACATCTTCCCACCAAATGATTGATTTACCTTTAAGACTGAAGGTAACTATCATGGATTTCATGTTCTCTGAGTAATCACGCAATTTGAAGAAATTATTCATCCCAAGAAACCAAGCTTCTGCATCATGTGACTTCTTCATTTCTCAATAAAATGTAGGAAGATTTTCTTTCTTGAATTCCCGGGAAATTACTGCTTCTCACTCCTCCTATACACATGGTTATGATGACGATGATGTTGTCTTTCTGAGCCAGAACCAAAATAGAACCCACAATCATTACCCTTCTCGTAAGGTGTGTCCTTAAACCTACCATCTCTAACTATATCATCCCTATCAAACCTATATCCTAACTTAGATCCACTGCCATATTCCCCATTGATCATTTCCTCCTATCCATGACTGATCCTAAGTGGTCCCTATCTCTACAAATATGATAAACTTTCAAGAATCCCTGCATTTACCTCTGCTTTCTTCTCCTGTGCCCTAGAAAGTCTTTCCCATGAATGAATGATCCTATCATTATTTTCCTTACAACTCCCGATCTCCACTTTCAAACTCCTCAATGTGTCTGCTATGTGAGGGGAGTACTCATTACCATGCTACTCACATGATCTCTAGGGAGAATCACGTGAACTGTAGTCCACTATTTTTCTTGTCATATTTGATCTTCTTCTTGCAAATATACCATGTTAGGTAAACCAAATATAAACATAATCAAATGTACCTTAGTGAAGTTTAGGGGAGGCTATCTCATCTGCAAGATCAATCTAGATTAGCATAACACACACACACACACACACACACACACACACACACACATATAATGAAATCAACATGTCCATCGTCGCAGAAACAAAATCATCAACTTCTACATGATGAAACAACTACAACAATGACCATGTTAGGGTCCCACCCTAACCCCCTTATCTATGTAATGGGACCACGTCATAGTTAAGAGTCAATAAAGCCCATATTAATAATTGTAAGTGGTTAATCCGCAATTAATAAAGGAACCACAGTTATTGCAAATAGGTTGTACTATTAGATAGATGGTATTAGTAATAAGCGGTATTGACCGTGGTATTACTCGTAGGAGTCATATATAAATGATAGTAACTCCCTGCGAGGAGCATCATGTCTTATTTTTGTAATCGAGCTCCTGCTCTATTGGAGGTTGCCCCCTCGAAGAGGCAAGTGAACATTTCTCTCTGAATAATAAAGTCATTGCCATTCTGTATTCTCGGTCTCTTTTCTTCGCATATTCTGTATTTGGGTATCTTTTGCAGGTTAAGAAGCATAACAGACCATCACCACGAATACATAACAAACACATATAAAACCTACATGCATGCATGAAAAACACACTCTACCCATCTAGTCCAAGTGTTGAACTTAGGAGATCTGATACCACTCTATCAACCACCTCCTCCCACACTTACCCAAGTTCACCTATCCACCGGGGTAAATATGTGATGAAGAGTTACTATGATATGACTCAAAGTCCTAGGTATAGTTAAGGAAGTGGAATCGACAAACTAAAACTTTACTGACCTTCTTCAAGAGCTACAAGACCCCTAGGAGAGAAACAACCACTCCAGGTGCCCAAACCTTGAGCTAGATTGGTTTTTCACTAACTTAGGCTACCAGTTGCATACATAAGCATGCAAGGTAGCGACTGCATTCCTAATTTCTCAGCTCTGAGCCTGCAACTGCGAGATATATGCCACCTTTTCAGGGCTAGATTCTAGATCACTGCTCAAAACTTGATGAGACTTTCCAAAATAATAAATGGCACAAGGACAAAGCCTCTAACACCAAAATTAATCAAGGAATTAACCTAACCAGACCTAACCATGACAATCATTTCATCAGACACATTGTGAACATGTAAGCTACAGGTCATAAATGCATATATGAACATAGGGGTCTCATACTTATCTGAGAATCATCAAGAAGGTCCAATTCCCTCTCCTAATATCTGCAAATAAATCTATTAGGTCATGCCTTCAATATCCATTCATTTACCAAAAAAAACATGTTAAAAGCCATAACTCTAATCTGTCATGAAACCATACTTATAACCAGAATAATAAGAATGATAGAAAAACCATCATGGCCACATAATAGAAAATATAAATGCTCATGAAATAAAAGAGGAAAAAATTTCTTATTAACATACACAAAAGACAACCAAGTTAGGGACTTCAACATGCCACCTGACCATAGATTGGGTTGAGCCAAAATTTTATTTTAGCTAATCAACCCTGTTCCATATTCTAAGCATGAATGCGGGATCTCATGGAATAAACCAAGAAAAACTAAACCATGGCTTCTAGAGGCCAAACCACCTCAACCCTCAACCAATATTTCCACCTCATAGTCAGGCATCGCTAATCATCACCAGATCGGTTTCTACCTAAGATGTCTAGGGCTCAAGAGTGTTTGTTCCAACCTAGCTCCAGGACTAATAACTCAACCCACATTGCCTCAGGGCTCTAGAGTGTTTTTACAACCGAGGCTCCAGGACTAGTAACTTAACCCACGAAAGGTTCTAGAGCATTTGTCCAACCAAGGCTCCAGGACTAGTAACTCAACCCAAGTTTTTCCAGGGCTTCCAGAGCATTTGTCCAACCAAGGCTCCAAGAACTAGTAGCTCAAACCGCAACCATAAGGAACATGAGAACCAATTAGAAACAATCAAGTGGGAAACCCACAACACCATGGCTATCTAGGAAATGGAAAGGCTAGTAAAACCACTATAAATCTAGGAAATCCTCCATGCTAATGATAAATCATAACCAAACAACCATATGAATATATCATGCATGCAAAAACTAGTAAGGAAAGCATACATGCAACTCGATACCTACAAAGTATCCCACTATATCTACTGATCTCGTTGTTCCCTTGTGATTTCCTACTTTTCCTTTGCCTTCTTTCTCCAAATCAAAAGTATGCCAAAATACTCCAAGTGTGCTCCAGGAAGAGAGAAAAATAGAAGATAGCTCCAAGCTAAAAATGACAAAAGGGTGTGAGTTGATCTTCAGAAGCATTTTTATCATTGAGGCCTCTATTTCATCATTTTTCTTCATTTTCCCTTTAATTTTCCTCACATAAAATTATGTGACCTTTTGCCTTCCTTTTCTCCTATTTTCCATTATTTTCATAAATAAATGCCAATTAACGCCTCTTTTCCTTTACCAATTTCCATAGCCATTTATTAATCACCAATGATCCCCATCACTATGTTTTTGCCCAACATTCAACTTGGAATACGTGTCCCATGACCTTGTTCTTATTTTGCCTTTATTAAATTTATTGCATGGAATTTTAACCAAGGTTGTTACAAGTTGAAAGGGATTGGGGAGATTATTACAGATTCTAAGATGACTATCTATGTATTAAATGCTTTGCCACTTGATGAACCTCATCATTGGGTAATTATATGGGGCTTAATTAGCCTTAATTCACCTCCTAGCTTAGTCAAACCAACTATTCTCACAACTTATTGCATACTTTTGATTATATTTTGTTTATGAGATGAGTTAGAGTTGGATATTTTTCTTTGTGGTCTAATGTGCATGTAATGTAGGAATAAAGGATAAAAGCAAGGAAAAATGCAGGAATCAAGGATAAAAGCAAGGAACTGCGGCAAAGATCTTGGTCAAAACTCTAATGGGACAAGGGAGAGGAATTATAGGAGGAAAATCCTCCTCATTTACTACCCCTCCATTCGAATATTCCTCCATCAGCTCGGAGTGCAAACAACCAAATCATGAGGACTAAAAGACAACCGAGCAAGTGAAAGTGATAGAAACCAGTTTATCTTGAGTGGGGATCCAAGCCTCCTAATGGGAAGGAAGTCATTGGAGACTTCAGATGTATAAGTAGAGAGGCTTAGGACCTCAGTAGGATTCAGATTATTATTGTAAAACTCTACTTTATTTCTGAGCTATAAGACTTGTGATAGTTTGTTATGTAATCCATGGTTTTTATAATAAAGATGAATTCTATTTTGAGCCAATACTAAGTTAACTCAAAGGGCTAAATCTCTTGGGTTAGGGCCCAACTCGAGCAACCAAATCTCCTCTTTATTGTACATGTATGCTAGCATAGATTTCTGGTTCTGTTCATTTGCTTAAGTAGTTGCATTTCCATTACAATAGTATAGCGTAGATGATTCATGGTTTTCTATTTATTTGCTTAAGTAGCTGCATTTCGCTTACAACAATGTAGAGTAGATCGATTGTGGTTTAGTTTACTTCCATTTGTGCCTTCTTTCAGTTCACAGGTTAGCTAGGAGAAGAATATCACCATAGGGTTATCCGCAGGTGTCTCGGCCTCACCTCCTCCCTCTAGGACCATGACTTGAGGAAGAGACCTTTTAGCAAACCCAAAAACATAGGTTTCTAGTTCTCGCATGAGCTTTGGAGTTTGTTTTTTGATGAATTTACATGTTTCATTTTACTATCATCATTTTCCATCACTCTCGATCCACCCTCACCCTCACTGGTTTTTCTGTCGATTTCATTTGAAACCTCCTTCAACATGTTCTTCATGCATCATTTCCTCACCATCTGATCCACAAAAAGCCTGAACATTCACCATTTGATTCATTAGTTTACTCAACTTCCATTGCGCGCGAAGTCTTCCACCTACCTTATGCGCTCTAATATCCACAGTTGATTTGTCTCTTAGTCCAATGGCTATCGCGTCACCTCAATACTTTATGTGCCCCAATCTCCACCATCGATCTGTTTAGCCTGATTCGATTGCTATCGCGTCACCCACTCGCTAACTAGCTTGGCCAATCTCCATTGTCGATCTATCTAACCTGATCTGACGGCTGTCGCGAAATCCCACGCGAATTCTTGCACGACTGTTATCTACTCGAGAGCACTCGAGAAAAGTGGTTTTCCCATGCTACGTGTCACCTAGTTAGGCTAATCACATGAAATTTCAAAATACAGCTTACAGCTTTAAGGGCGCGCGAGAAACTGCTTACCGCCTCTGAAAACTCGCTCCATCATTTCGACACGTTTCTTTCGCGATAAGATCTATGTTGTTCATCTGTTGATTAATCCTATTTGTCCATCCATTCAATTAATTCTTCGCGATAAGATCTTCGTTGTTCATCTGCTTCGTTACCATGTTCGTCCATCTATTCACTTAATTCCTCATGACAAGATCTCTGTTGTTCATCTTGTTTGTTAACCCTGTTCATCCATCTATTCACTTAAGTCCCTGCGATAATATCTCCATTGTCCATCTTCTAGTCGTTGATCGATCCAACGGTCCCTATGTACTACTACATCCTTACGTCCTCCTTTAACCAATTTCGATCTCTGACTGCTCTTCCGATTGAAAATAGATTTAGCGTAGTTCCTTTGCTTACACCTTAGTATAGTTTAATGCTCTTTACCTCTGTAACTTAGATAGCAACATTAGGTTAGTGTTGATTTAACAATTCTGTTTAGCATAGCTGTTTAGATGGTTAGTTAGGTTATGGTGTGGTTTAGAATTACATGTTGTTTTCTTCATTATTACAGTAGAGTAGCTCTCTCTTGGAATATATTTTCTCTTCTTCCGTCAAAGAATCAAGCTTCTTCTGACCCTATAGAATTATGGCTTGGAACCCCTGGGGTCTCCTGCCAGATGAGAAGTGACAACAAGCAGGACCTTCACTTTTACTTGTGCATATAGCACGGTCACCTCCAAGTTTGTACGAACCCCAAGTTGATAAGTAAAGTTGGTAGCCCTAGGAGTTGCAACATTCTTGTTGCAATACGTAGGCTCATCACCACTTAATTTTAATAGTTTTTCAATGAGCATATACTCAAATTAAGATACCACACCCTTTGATGAATTATGGGCTCAATATATCTTTAGCAAGAATCTAGGATCGAGGTGAAGGATGATATTGAATCAAATGAAAGATCTCAAGCCTTCATTGCAAGAACCAAGAAGTTGAGGAAAGGGAAGTTTGAAAAGTCCAAGAAGAAGATAGACATGTCCAAGATTCAACAATTTGGATGCAATGAGTACAGGAACTTTAAAAGGGATTGTCCAAACAATAAAGTGAACAACAAAAGGAAAAAAATAAGTGAAGCTCACATAGCTGAGGAAAGGAGAGAACCTGAGAAGAATCTAGAAGGAGAAGATGCCAAGGATCTCTATTATTGAAGGAAGTCTCATCTCTATCAAGTTTGTTATGAATTTTTGTCTTTCTTCTATTAAGTAGAAAGTAGAGTAGCATGCACTATTACTCTATAAGAGTTTTGTTTTTGTACAAAGCATGACATCATAGATAGAAGCACATGATAGTAGAAAGATTAGAATCTACTTGTTTAATTTTCTTTGGTAAGGATCATATAGTTTAAAGAAAATAAGAAGTTTGGAACCATATTGCATATTATAGTTCATCTAAGCATTTTCTAACATCATGTTAGAGGTAGTCATTTTGCAAGGAATGATCCTGAAATCCTATAAGAATCATCATTATGAAAGATTCTTGGAAGGAACATTATGACAGGTATACATTCCATCTAGTATGGAAACAATAATTCTAAAGGATGAAGGAATGCAAATGGTCAAAGTTGCAGTATGAAAGGAATAATGAAGGTATTTCTTGGGAAAAGAAACCTATCTTCATTAGGTACAAGAAGAAAAAGGAATGGCTATATGAATATATGAAAATCAAATGTATGCATAATTTAAGTAACTCTTCCCTAGGGTATGGTTCATACCTACAAGAATCATGAAGGAAGAGTTAGTTATGTCAGTATGCTCAGTAAATCTTCCATATGGCTACATGATGCTCAAAAATAGAAATTTGACATGTTGTGAAATAGACGGAGATCAATACTCTCTCACAATATTGCATGGCATAAATATAACAAAGTTGATTAACATCAAGTATAGTCTCTAAAAGAAATAAATGAAGTTAGCAATAACAACTCCAAGGAAGATATTACAACTTGGTAATTAATCTCGATCCATGGGTACTCTAATTAAAATGGCTGCATGGAGAAAGAATCATATGGAGATGGATCATGTGAAAGGATGTTCATATCGAAGAATTCAAGTAAGTTGATGCTTTGATGAGAGGGCCATCGTGACAAGGTAAGTCTGATATTTAATATTTTGATATTGGTTATCTGGTTAACATATTGTTTTGATACCTAGTAGGATATTGCAGGAATGCTTGATGACAATTGAGGCAAGTTCAATTGCGGATGCTTAACTCAATTCAACGAACATATGAATTGAGTATATGGTTTTGGCAATTAAGAAGTCAAGATGTTCACATCATCACCTTGGGATTGAAATGTAGAAATGAAAGAAGATAATTTGATGTTAAAAAAAAGGTAGCTTTCATGTTTAAGAGGGACCTATGACTAGATTGAAGTTTGAAAAGGCTCAATATAATGCCTTCATTGATGATGACTAGAGGAAGGTGATATGCAATATTGATGGCCTGAATCTTGTCACAATATTAAAGGAAGAAGATGGCTCCATGATACCCAAGAAGACGGAAAGATTGATATAATGAGATACGAAGGAAAGAGGGAGCCATTCATTTATCTCCATGAAGAATTGATAGATGATACATTTATGAAGACAAGCTATAAAGCTTGTGGTGAATGACTTCCCAAATTGGAAGTCATTAAGGGATCTCCTCAATATTTGAGAGGGATAAAAGGATTCTCCTTAAATAGGAGCAAGGATCTATTCCCTAATCAAGAGGTAATGGGGATATACTTTTTGGTTGAGAGGGAGTGATAATGGACATCACATTTGTATTCTCTTCTTCATGTGTCATGCACTTGACTAGGACTAAAATTCGTAAGTCTAAGTGAAGGCCTTGGAGAGGATGGTGGATGGAGGATTGGATAAGCATTTGTGATTTCCTCAAGGATATAAAATACAAGATAAGAAATGAACAAACAATCTTTGAGGATTGGACATGTATCTAAGACAAGAGTGGTCGAGGAGGACTGATATTCTTTGAGGATTGGGAATCCAAGATAAGAATAGTCCTAAAAGGACATACCAAGTGAACATTCAGATGGGGTATGTGCCTTGTAGAGGTAGTGTGGTATCTCATGCAAAACCTCCCAACATTATGCTCTTGTATATGAAAGAGCTTATCAAAGTTAAGGCCTTACTATGATCACAATGTTGGTCATGATGTTGATACTTAAAGATGACTTACCAATCTGACTCTTCTTATGAGAACTCTTTAGTTTGAGAATAACCTTCTACCAAGTTTAAAATTATGAATACCTCCCTAGTTAAGAGGGAGTGTTGGAAAATGTAACTAGTTTCGGTCTTCATAATTGTTAATGTAATTAAATCATTATGTATATTTTATGTTACAAGAAAAATATTATTTTTGAGCATGGGTTTCATGCTCCATTTTGATGGTCATTTAAGTAAAGCATGTTCTTGATGCTTCTAGGGTTTATCATGTCAAATAATATTTTTCTTGAGTCAAGAGAGTCTTTATCATTTATATATGACCCTTTTGGGAAGTTGTAACATGTAAAAGCTATTGATTTTGAGTCTAGAAAGTCCTAGAAACGTCCAAACACAAGTCGACCTTGGAAACTACAAGTCAGCCTAAAAAAGGGAATTTGATCTCATGGAAAGGCTATAAATACATGCAACTTTGACCTCATTTCATCATCAATTCGATCTCTCCCATCAAATAATTTGATCTGAAGTTGGAAACTTCAAGGAAGCAAGTGCGAAGGTATAGAGAGAAAGTAGACCTTAAGAAGAACAAAGAAATTTTGTTTTTGGGATTTATTCTCTCACACATGCGAATGTTAGGGTTTCTGCAACTTCAAGGGAGGCAAAAACTTGCAGGTCCGAATTGCAGGAGGCCGAATTGAAGATCTAAGTTGTAGGAGAGACAAATACACTGTTGTTATCTAGTATGACCTTGAAGACCTTGGCTTCTTTGAGAAAAGTCTTCTTGAAGAACTAATGTGTGCCATAATTAGGGTTTCTACAGTTGTTACAAGGTCGAAGTTGTAGGTGTAGGTTTTAACCTAGTATGGAAATTACCTGTAAACAAATTCTTAAAACAAAATAATATACAATGGTGAGAACATAAAACAAATATACAAAAGATTTTCGCATGGATCCTTAAACCAGGACTACTAGATTGATTTTTCATTATATTCCTTTCAATGTTAAAATACATATATATAGATGCCGAAGCATCTATAAACTCCAATCCATTAACCCTGGATTAGAACATAACCATAGTTCCCTTGACTAGATCTACAAAATACCATGGGAAGAAAACCATCATGCCTAAAACCATGTGCAAAACCCATGCATAAAACCATGGGTAGGTTTTCCCACCATCTTTGGGTTCGCATCCCATCCTTGGGTCCACCCAAATCTTATTGGGTCCACATATAACACACACCCAACATTCTCCCACTTGCTTTCTTTCCACACAGGGGGTCATAGGAGAGCTTAATCATCGGTCCATCCCTGCAACACCCATTGTTTATCTACACCAAGAAAACTTCTCAGTGCTCACAAACTTCGTAAATGCATCTGCAACATTCTTCAAAGTGTCCACCATTACCTTTTTGTCCTCAATCATATCCCTCACAAAGTGATACTGAACATCAATGTGCTTTGTCTTTGAATGATAATCAAGGTTCTTTCCCAATAAAATTGCACTTTGGCTGTCCCATTCTATCCTTATAACTCATTGTACCAACCCCATACTTTAACACAATCTTTGCAACCAAACTACTTCCTTTCTTGCATGAGTGGCTCCCATGTATTCTACTTCTGTAGTTGAAAGTGCCACTACAAACTGTCTCTTGTTCATCCAACCGACTACTCCTCTAAATAGGTTAAACACATACCCACTTGTAGATCTTATTTTATCCATATTTCCAACCTAATCTACATCAACAAAGACAAAAATGTCCAAAACTCTGTCCAATCCTAGTTTTCCCTGGTAGCACAAACCATAATCACTAGTGCCACACAAATACCCAAAAACTTGCTTCACTATTGTCCAATGCTCCTTCGTTGGTTTCAACATAAACCTGCTCAATACTCCAACTACATGTGCAATTTTTGGTCCAGTGCAAACCATTGCATACATTAGGATACCAAATGCATTCGCATATGAAACAAGGGACATGTCCTCTTCCTCTTCTTGTGTCTTACGACACTGTTCAACATATAACTTTACACCTAAAGGAATAGGAAACTTCATCGGTTTAATAACCTACATATTAAGCCTCTGCAATATCGTCTCGACATACTTCCTTTGATTTAACTAGAGCTTGCACTTTTCCTGATCTTGTTTAATTTCCATGCCCGAAAATATTGTTTGTAGCACCAAGATCCTTCATGTTGAATTTTGAGGACAATTGGGTATTCACATCTTGGATAATTTCTTTGTCATTTCCAATCAGCAACATATCACCCACATACAAGACCAAATAAATAACAAAGTCACCAATTAATTAAAATACACACAGTGATCCCCTTTACTTTTGGTGAAGCCATGTCCCCGTATATATGTATAAAATTTTTGATACCACATCCTTAGTGACTACTTTAACCCATACAAAGACTTTTTTTAACTTGCATACCAGTTCTTTGTTACCCTTCATCGCAAATCCTTCAAGTTGCTTCATGTAGATCTCTTTTTCTAGATCCCATGAAGAAATTTTGTCTTCAAATCCATCTATTCTACCCCAAAATCAAAAGCAACAACAACCAATAAGAGTAATCTAATAGAAGCTAACTCAGAAACAAGAGCAAAAATATCACCAAAATCAGTTCCCGACACCTGGGAATAACCTTTTTCTACCAAACGAGATTTTTATTTCTCCACCTTGCATTCTGCATTCATATTCTTCTTAAACACCTATTTTCTTCCAATGGGTTTCCTTCCAGCTGACAACTCTACCAGATCCCAAGCCTCATTTTTGTCCAAATATGCCATTTCATCAACCATTGTCTCTTTCCAGAGTTTTTTTATCCTTTGAAGCTATTGCCTCCTTGATAGTGGGATCATCATCAGTCATAGATAAAGCAAAATTTGAATAGAAAGCAAATGAACTATACCTTTTTAGTTGCCTTCTCTCTCAAACTGATATTCTCAAAACTGGAGTTTATGACTCTTCCTCTTCTGATTATTGTTATGCTCTAGAGTCTGATTCTTCCTCCTTTAGCTCAATATCTATCTTCTCAGGTTCCTTTGGTAGGACTTCATTTTTAATAACATATTCCTCATCACGTCTCTACACAACCTTCCTTGTTTTTACGTTCCAAAGCTTATAACCTTTTAAACCATCCTTATACCCAATAAAGATGCACCTTTCAAATTTATTATCCATGTTGGTTATTTTCTCATTTGGAACATGTACATATGCATCACATCCAAATACCCTCATATGTGAAAGAGAGGGTTTCTTACTAGTTCATACCTCAAGTGGAGTCTCATCCTCCAATGTGATTGATGCAGGTGATCTGTTAACTAGGGAACATGCAGTCTCCACTGCCTTTGTCCAAAATTCCTATCCTAACCCGACACCACTAAGCATGCTTCTTGCCTTTTACATCAACATCCTATTCATTCTTTTTTCAAATCCATTTTGTTGAGGTGTGTATGGAGTATTCTTCAATCGTGCTATCACACACTTCTTACAAAACTCTTCAAATTGCTTTTTGCATAACTCTCCACCATTATATGTCCTCAACATCTTGATCTTCTTCTCTATCTGATTTCCCACCAGAGCCTTAAATTCTTAAAACCTGTTAAAGACTTCATATTTTTTCCTGAGTAAATATATCCATGTATTCCTCAAGAAGTCATCTATAAATGAGACATAGTACACAAACTTACTAAGTGATGGAACTGACACATGGAACTAAAGCTCTAATATCCCTTTCACCCTCTTAACACCAAAGGGGAAAATCAACCGATTTTGCTTCCCATATACACAATGTTTACAAAAAATAAAAATCCAAAGAGAAATTAGACATACCTTCTACCATACCATTACCATGCAGTATTCGAAGGCCCTTCTCTCCAATATGTCCAAGCCTTTGATGCCATAACATGGTCTTTTCTCTAGAGACCACTAGGTTTTCTGCTCCACTTTCAGGAACCACATAATTGTTGCACCCATCAATAACAATGCTACCCAGAAGCTTGTACAAAGTTCCAATCCGAACTCCTCTCATCAATACTAGTGCTCCCCGAACCATCTTGCAGGTATCTTTCTCGAACAATGTTTTTACGTCTACATCATCCATATTGCTAACAAAAACCAGATTTCTGGCCAATGTAGGAATATGAAGAACACCAAGAAGTGTTCTAATCATTCAACCTTGAAACTTTAACTTGACTTTTCCATGTCTGATGATTTTGACCTTCCTGTCATCCCCTAAGAAGACATCACCATATCAGATTTCTTGTACTCACATTACCACTCTCTATGGGGAGTGAAGTGAAAGGATGCACTTGAGTCAATAAACCATGCCTCATGATCTACATGTGTACTTGAAGAAGAATCCAAATACACATCCCCACCTTCATCTAAGGTAGTTTTTGCCTTTGTAGAAGGAGCATCTTAAGGTCCCTTTCATTTCTTAGGAGATTTAAATCAACAATCCTTTTTGTAGTGCCCTTCCTTTCCACATTTCCAACACACCTTTACAGGTTTTCCTGGAGATTTATATCTCCCACCTAAGGAATTTCTTTTTTGGGGACCGTCCTTGTAAAAATAAGTCATCTCCATTATGGCTCTCCATATTTTTCCATCTCATCTCCTGCAACAACAAGGATGAGACTATTTCATAAAACTTCAAGGTAGTTGTATTGCTACATATTGCAACAACTAGATTATCCCACGAATCAAGTAGAGAATACAAAAAAATGATGCACTTATATTCATCTGAAATTTTTATATCAATAAATAACAACTGCCTTACCATATTATTAAAGGCGTTCAGAGGCTCTGTCATCAAGTATCCATTTTTCATCCTTAAGTTATACAACTTTTTCCATAGGAACAATTTGTTCACCAGATACTTAGATTGGTACAAATCCCCTAACTTGTCCCACAAAGCCTTTATCGTAGCTTCCCCTAATAGATTCAACAATAATGAGTCTAAGATACACAACCGTATTGTGCTCTTTACCTTCCAATCCAACTTCACCCAGCCTTCTGCTGGCATTGTTGTTGGTTTAGTACCCAAATCTACCGTGATCCATTGATGAGTATCCACCAACAGATCCTCCATCTTGAGCTTCCACAACTAAATTTTTTTTCCATTGAATTTCTCGATCTCTATCATTCCCTGAGATCCCTAAACTAGGACTACTAGATTGATTTTTAATTATATTCCTTTCAATGTTACAATGTGTATATATACATGCCAAAGCATTCATAAACCACAATCCATTAACCCTGGATTAGAACATAATCATAGTTCCCTTGACCAAATCTACAAAATACCATGGGTAGAAAACCATCATTCCCAAAACCATGTGCAAAACCCATTCACAAAACCATAGGTAGGTGGAAATAACATAACACAACCAATAATAGGTCAAAGGTGGGGGGCGAACTTGAAGCAGGAAGTTGTTTGAAGCAAGATTGCCTATTCTTATCTTGGTTGATTTCTGACATGATTGGAAGATATTCTTGGAGGGATGACTTGGTGCTTGGAGGAGGACTTGGTCTAGGGTTTGGGTCTTGGTTTTCTCATTTGAAGCAGATTTTATAAAAAGAGAAGAAATTTTCTAGGTTTTCCCCTTGGAGTGGTTTTGCCTCGGCTTGGAGCCTAATTTTTGTGCCCATTGTCTTTACTGTTTAAGTTCTCGATAATGTTTGATGAGAGGATATAATAAATAAACATAAGAAGATAAATAAATATCAAAAGAAATTATTAAGGTTAAGGATAAATTGAATTAATAGCTTCCCTATTGCATTCTCTAACAATGATGAACTATCCACTAGAATATCCACAATGGTGTAAGGATCATATTGGTATTAGAGCAGGTTTATTTGGGTATATTATAGGAAGTTGCAAGGGATTTGGTAATAACCCTGGGTAAAAAATCCATGTAATAAATTTGATGAAAGAAAAATAATAACCAAGGTCATGGGACACTTATTCCAAGCTGAATGTCGGGCAAAACATCCTAGTGGGTGTTCATTTGGTTTAATATGACTAAGGGGAAATTGGCAAAGGCATTGAAAAGGAAAAAGGGCATTAATTGGAATTTTATTTATGAAAATAAAGGAAATTAGGAGAAAAAGAAGGTGAAATTTCACAGGTTGCATGTGAGGAGGAAAATGAAGGAAAAATAATTTAAATTCAAGAAAATAGTGGCCTCATTAATAAAAAGTCTCACGAGGATTAGTTCAAAACCTTTTGTTAGCTCAATTTTGGAGTTATCTCTCTATTCTCTATACTCTCTCATACTCTTGAACACTTAGAGCATTATTGGAGCACTTGAGCATTGGAGGAAGGGAGGCAAAGGAAGGACAAGAAAGCAAAGGGAAGAAAAAATCAAGCAAGGAAGAGTTGGATCAAGCAGCTAAAATGAGATTACTTGTAGGTATCGAGTTGCATGTATGATTTCCTTGCTAGTTTTGGCATGCATGGTATATGAATATGTGTATTTGGTTCTCTTGTTGTCACTGACATGGGATTTTCCAGGTGTGACAGTGGTTTTTAGCCTTGCCTTTCCATTCCTGGATAACCATGGTGTGATGGGGTTTCTCTTACTTGTTTGAGCTGGATTGACAGATGGTTTCAAAACTGAATGGGGTGGTCTTAGGAGGAAACACAAGGCCTGGGAATCCATGGACCAATGAAGGTGGTATTGCATTAAAACATGGTTGTGTCTACCCTCGTTGGGCCTAACAATCCTCAACCAGTGAAAGGCGGGAAATATGGTAAATCCTAGAGGGTGGAGATGGACAAATTCCTCACGGTTTAGGTGGAGAGATCTAGAGGCATCCATGCTTATATAGTCCTAGTGATCCATGGATCAGTATGTGGCAGGATTACGATAAAGCTTGGTAGTGTGTGTTTCTTATTTGGGCCTAGGAATCCCTTGGCGGGATTGCGGTAAAGCCTGTTTGTATAAATGAGGGCTTGGGCCTAGGAATCCCTTGGTGGATTGTTGTAAAGCCTTAGGAACCCCTGTTTTGTTTTTGTAATTCCCACATTCATGCTTGGAATATGTCATGAGGGTGATTGGTTGAAAGAAAGATTTGGTTTATCCCAATCTATGGTCAGGTGGTACATGGAAGTACCTGACCTGGTTGAATTTTGCATATGTTAATAAGATCTATTTTCCTCTTGTGTATTATGTGTAATTGTGTTTGATATTATGTGGTTATAATGATTATTTTATCATTGCTGATCTGTTGGTTATATTATGGTTATAAGCATGGTTTATGACATACTTGACTTATGGATCTCATCCTGTTTTTTTCGTAAATGAAATGTTAATGAATGCATGACCTAACAGATGATATTGCAACTATTATGAGAGGACATCATACCTTCTTGACGAATCTGAGATAAGTATGGTTTCCCTATGCTTAGATGTGTTTATATGGAATGTAGATTACATGTTCATGATGTGTTTGACAACATGTTTGTCATGGCTAGGCCTTGTCAGTCAGGTCCTTGTTCAAGTTTTGCATTAGAGGTCTTGTCATCTTGTTATTTATCATTTTTGACAGTTTCATCAAGTTTCGGGAAGAGGCATGAGTCCTGGCCCTGAAAAGGTGGCTTAGAATCTGGGGTTGCTAGCATAAAACTACCTGAAAACGTCTGCAGTCACATGGATTCCCTTGCTATGCATGCATCTGGAGGATTTTATTTGCATGGAGGGCTTGTCATGGGTGTGACTGGGGGTCTAGTTTAGTCAGAAAGGAGGTTAATTCAGGGGTTTGGCACTTGGAGTGGTTGGTTAGCCCCTAAGATTCTTGTATCTTCTGAGGAAGGTCAGTTTGGTATTGGTTTGTTGATTTCACTTCCTTAACTGTACTTGGGGATTTGGACCGGTTAGCTTGGGTAAATGTGCGAGGAAGGTGTTACAAAATGGTATCAAAGCATGGTTCACCCCTTAGGCTGGATGTGTGGAATATGGTTGTCATGCACACATGTAGGTTGTATATGTGTTTGATGTGTATGCATGGTGATTGTCATTGTTGCAATTTTGTTTTCATGTAGAAGTTGAGGGTGTTTTTGTTGGGATGTGTTTGTTGTGAATGCATGTCGGTTGAATATGCATTTGTTGGGTATGATTGTTGTCTATGTGGATGTATGTATGCATTGTCATGATTGTAGTTGTCGTGCATGAGGGTATGTCATGCGGCTGTTGTGGTCATGCATAGTAACTGGATGATGATTGAGATGATGTTTATATAATACTATGATTATGGTTATACATGTATTGTGCTAATATGGTTGATCTTACAGACATGATATCCTCCCCTAAACTATACTAAGGTATGTTGATTATGTTTATATTTTGGTTTAGATGACATGGTATACTTATAAGAAGAAGATAAAATATGCCTAGAAAGACGGTAGACTATAGTTAATGAGATTATCCCTATAGATAAGATGAGAAACATGGTGATGGGAACTCTCCTAACATAGTAGACAGATTGAGAAGTTTGAAGGCAGAAGTAATAAGTTGCAAAGAAGTTAATGACTTAATCATTCAGGAATAAGATAAACAAGCATATTTTAATGCAGTTATCCTTTAGAGTTTGTTAGACTTACCAAGACAGGGACTCCTTAGGATCAATCATGGACATGAGGGCGATACTAACAGGGCATATGGAAGTAGGTCTCATGGTGTGCACAAGTTGGATAGGGATGACACAATCATAGATGGTAGGTTCTTGGACACACCTGATAGGAGAGGTGATGGACACAATTTCTATTCTAGTTCTAGTTCCAACAAGTGTCATGGTTATCATGGTTATCATCATTGCAGGAGGAATGACAGGAGATATTTTCTATGTGAGTTCAAGTAAGCAAATCCTACTACCTTTGATGGCGATTTGAAGAAATCAGAAGATATAGAGGCACTCAAGATGAAGAAGTTCTTTGAGATGCATGATTACATAGAGAATACGAAGGTTAGAATAGCTATATTTAGCCTCAAAGGGAAAGCAGACATCTGGTGGGAAGATGTGAAGCAGGTTAGAGACACTAGGACAAAAGAGTTGATTCGGAATGAATTCAAGAGATTTTTCAAGAAGAAATATTTGTGAGAGAGGTCCTATGATAGTAAATCCAAGGAATTATATGAGCTAAAGATGGGATCGAGCTAAAGATGGGATCGATGACACATGAGGAGTATATTACCAAGTTCCTGGAGTTGTTGAGGTATGTACCATATCTTAAGGATGAGAAAGACAAAGTTTAGATATTTTCCAGTGGATTACCATTAACATTTAAAGATTAGATTGAGTATGATGACCCTCGGTCACTTGAAGAAGTCATTAGGAGGTTGAAGCACTGTTGTGAACAATCAAAGCATAAAATAAAATCTCAGCAAGGTTGTGTTGATGGCCAAAAATGTCGGCCTCAACATTGGGGGATAACCACCCGTTCTGGACCTTAAAGCAGTTCCTTTTCTGTTTGGAGTAGTGGCTCCGACTGGTTCAAGTAGGTCCAATTACCTTTTCCCAATTGCTATTGGTTTAAGGTGTATCTTTAAATTCTAATAGCAAGGGATATCAGATCAATTCTTCTTGTGATCGGGCAAGAGAATGACCCTTAAGTTGATTTCGGTTCAGCTAAGCCACAACTAATGTTTTTCCTCTTTGAGAGGAGGACTTAAAAGAATGTAGAACTTAATCTAAATGCAAATTTATTCTATAATGCAAGCAGAATGAACTAATTCTAATCCTATCTCAATTAGGCAGATATAGATCTAACCTAATTAAGAGCAATATAATTAATTAATTGAGATTTAAATATGCCTGGATTTTAATGAATGTCAAGTTAATGAAGTGATTCAATTAACTAACATTAAGAATATCAAAACACACCCTATGGAGACCTCTTAACTGAAATAGTCAATCAACAACACTCAAGAAATAACTCATAAAAATGATATTGATTGTTACAACAGTAAATTCAATAATTAAACAATAATATGAGGAAATAGTTCACAACACATCACTATTTAAAAAATCAGTTTTATAAGACAAATTTCTAAGTAAATAGTTACTCAGAAATCAGAATTTAATCCATGAGAGTAGAGATAAATAATAACAACATTGAGACAAATTACCTATATCGATAATAGTGCACAAACATGAATAAAATGACACATTCCTATTATAATAAAATGAAACTAGTATTTAAAATAGTAGTATTAGAAATACCAATTTATTAAATCCATTTCTCTGGCTCCGGTCTCAAATAGTCTTTTACATTGCTTGAACTTCTGCTTTCAAAACAAGAGCCGCAATAGTGCAAACTCTGTCTATCATACATAATTCAGGATGCAAAAGAAAAATCCTCAATAATCCCCAGATCCGAGATTTTCACTCCTCCCATCTACAACTCCCAATTCCTATTACAATAGTGCTTTTAGAATTCCATAATTGTAGAGGAGACAAACCCTTATTAAATTTTGCAATCTGCTATTTATAATATTTACAAAGGAATTCAAACTAGGAACATTTGTTGAAGAATAAATCTGTTTAAGCAATTTTTATTGGCTCAAAATTCCATTCTTGTATCGCTGGAGCCTTCTCATTTATTGAGATCTTGTTCTCTTCATCTTTTCAACTGTTTTCCTGCAAAAACAAATCAAAACAAAATTAAAATGTAAAAATAAAATCAAAATTGCAAATGTGGAATTAAAACAAATGAAATCAAATTTAATTAAATAAATAATTGAAAATGAAATCTAAGCTTTCTATTGATGCCTATAATGATTTAATTGGCCAAGGATATCATTGACGAATGGGTTTTCATTCAGAAGAGGCTTGGGCAAATGAAAATGCAGAGAATAAAACTCGGAAAATTGATTTTGTTTCAAAATTCGGAGCTTGATCTTCTGCCTATTTTTAGGCCCAATAAGCGATCAAATATGTTAGTGAAACCTCCTCAGAAATGTTCTCTTTAATTTTATCTATCCAATGAGCTGTCCCGGGCCTCATTTGGCCAAATAAAACTCAATTTATAAGCTTCCAAAATTGAGAAATTGAAATTACAAGAAATTTGGAATTTTTGTTGCTTGAACTAAAAATTAAAATTTTAAAATAAAAATCTAATCCTAAATTAATTAACAACATTTTAATTAATTAATTATAATTACTTATTATCTATATTAATTACAAATTAATTTTTTAACAAAATTAAATTTAGTTATAAAATATTATTATATTATAAATTTAAAATTATATTAAATATAAATGAATTAATTATAATATATATATGTTTTTTATAAAATCAAAACTATATAACTTACCAACTAAGTAAAAAACAAAATGGAACATTTGTTAAAAGAGTTAACGAGAGGGAGGTGTTTAAGGGATTATCGCCTATCGCAAGAACTAATTCATCACATTTATTTTTGGAATGCCCTCATATAAAACATGTGATGCGAGAAATTGTGCGATGTAAGAACGTGAAATTAGCATGAGGTCAGGGGAGTTATAAGGAGTTCAAAATTTTACAATAAAGTTTTTAACAAGCTGTATAAAACCAAATTTCTCATTGCTCATCTATTATATAACTTTCGATGCCTTTAACTCATCATTAGGTTATTATTTGACTATTATATGAGAAGGGAAGAGAGGGCTTTATTGAAATGGCTTATCGCATTTCACAAGAAATAATGATCAGGAAGTTTTTAAATGTGCACCTTAAGGGTTTTTGCGATATGGTTTTTTTGTGAGAAATTTTGTTTTTAATAAGTTTTTTTGTGTTCTAGGTCTTGGGAAGAAAAATTTATTTACAAAATAATTTTATATTTACCATTTGAAAATTAATTACTTACAAATGAATAAATTTATGAAACGTAGGTAATGTATAATTTATACATTTTAATAGGTCAAGGTAGTGAAAGATATCCAATTTTATATAGGCGCCATCTACAAACTGGTTGACCAAATGAGATGAAATAAGCATCGATGGAAAGCTTGCTAAAAGTTGGATTCAATGAAACAATCAAAACATAAATCCGATGAAAATAAAAATGATAAAATTGTAAGGCAATCTTAAATGAAAATAAGAAGAAAAAAAAAGATTCTTAGTCAAAAATTTATAAAAAGGGTCCCCATTATTTGAGTACGTAAAAATAAAAATAAAAGGGTGGTGGGGGGGTGGGGGGTTGTGATTTACCACAACTGGTTGGAAAGGGAAAGACAAGATTAAAGGTAAATGGCAGGCGAAAAGAACAATACCCCAAGATGCAGGTGAGAAAGAAAATGTTGCACATTGCAAGAAGTTTAATGGACATCAACCTAGAGAACAAAAAAATAGAGGTGATGGTAGGAGGCACTTGCAGTGTTGGACATGTGGTTAGAAGAATCTCAAGAAGGATTGTCCATAGAATTAGGGTGGTAGGCCTATGATCTATAGTGCAAAATAACTGCAGACAGTTGGGGATGTTGGGCAAAACATTCCATGGATCTATGCAATATTAGATAACAAACAGGTAGATCACTAGGCATCTATAATATCGAGATGGACGGCTTGTGATCAAGTTGTTTATATTTTGATTGACCCTGAATCTAATTATAGTTATGTTAATCCTAACCTAGTGGATAAGTGTGGTTTAAATAAAGAAGTGTGCAAAATCTTGGTTAGTGAAGTTGGCTACAAGTACAAAGAAAAGAGTTCATCATTAGGTAATATCTTGTGCATTTGAGTTGAATGGTATGCGTACATCAACACATTTGAATGTGCTTCCGTTGGGATCATACAATATATTGTTGGGTATGGATTGGTTGCATATTCATAGGACCAAGGTGGATTATTATGACAAGACCATTGAGTTCTTGGATGACAATCGAGAATGAAGTATCTTGCAGGGCAAGAAGAAGGAAACATCAGTTAGAATGGTTACATCTATGCAAGGAAAATGCAGTCATAACAAATGGTGTGCGTTATTTGCAATACATATTTCTAGTGATAAAGGGAAGAATGTTGAAGATGCAGAAGTATTGAGAAGGTACCCAATTTTACAGCAGTTTTAGGATGTATTTTTCATAGAGATTTCAATTTTTTTGCCTCATAATGAGTGGAATTTTCCATTGAGTTGGTACTAGGGGCAGCACCAGCGTCAAAGACACCATACAAGATGAGCACACCAGAGTTAGTAGAGTTGAAGTTGCAGTTGAAGGAAATACTTGACAAGGGATACATCAAGCCAAGTGTATCACCTTGGGGTGACCCAGTGTTGTTCGTAAAGAATAATGATGGTACTCTCAGGTTGTGCATTGAATACAAACAATTGAACAAGGTAACCATCAAGAACAAGTATCCATTGTCGAGGATTAATGATCTGTTTGACCAATTTAAGGGAGAAACAATTTTCTTGAAGATTGATATGAGATCAAGATACCACTAGGTACACATTAAAAAAGAGGATATTTGCAAGAATTCTTTCTGGACCATGTATGGACCTGTTGTAGCCATTGCAACACCCTCCAAAATTTTGGCCCGCATTCAATTTCAGAGCCTCCCTTGAATTTTACTTGATGTTTTCAATCACTCGGGCTCACCCCATGGGCTCATGTTGAGTTTGTGCACTCTCTTTGCTTGAGTGTTCAACGGACAGCTTATTGCATGTTGGTCACAATGTCACACCTGAATCCATGTTCTGGTCATGCACAAGGTTTCAATTTGTGTGAACGTGATGTACTCGCTATGTAAACATCTGTTGCACTCACATACGAAGTTGTATGCATTGTTGCGCAAGCGTCGGCGTGGTCGTTAAACGATCCATCACAAGCGTCACACTTGTCGCTCGCACCGTTGGTTAGTCATGTTGATAATATGTTGTCTTGATGGCTTGAGGCGTCTTGTCGTCAAGTTATGTTGAGTGTGTGTTCGTAACATGGAACAGATAGGGGATGTTCCTTGCAAGTTGCGGAAGTAGACTCGCGAGATTAGAAACCATATCGGCATGAGTTAAGAGACGATGTTAATGTGGGTGATGGGATGAGGAGGTTGTTCGACGAGGAAGAAGCATCCATCAAAATTTAGCAGCCCCAACCCTGAATCATAAGTGGCATTTTCCTTAACCTTCCCCTGGTACTTTATCACAAACCAGAAGAAGTTTTAATTAGCTTAGCCAAGGCAGCGCGAGTATATAGTGCGTGGCAGAAATACATGACTAGTCTCAATATTGGAAGTAGTACAAGAACTGGCTATGGCAGTAACTTGGGACTACAGGGATCCCAACAGTCAGGAAGCAAAGGTTTCGTGTTGTTAGCCCATACTTAGAGAAATATGGTGGGATAATTCACTAGATTCCTG
This sequence comes from Pinus taeda, assembly GCA_000404065.3. Taxonomy (NCBI): domain Eukaryota; kingdom Viridiplantae; phylum Streptophyta; class Pinopsida; order Pinales; family Pinaceae; genus Pinus; species Pinus taeda. The sequence continues at coordinate 66,201 of APFE030550608.1, forward strand.
GAATTTGCAGGAAGGGGGAACGAGGATGTGGAGCCATCTAGAGGACCCATCAGACTCCGGATAATGTCCGGGCGGTGAAATTCCAGACCATGCTAAGAGAACAGGCTCTACGTTGGTTCATAAAGTGGGTGGAGCAGAACCAGAACCCCACAGTAGATGATATTAAGAGGGGATTTGTGCAAGAATTATAGGTGTCGAAGACAGACCAGCAAGGGTTACCAGAGCTATGGAAAATTAAGCAGAGGGAGGGTGAGACAGCTTGGGAGCTCATGCAAAGATTTAAGGATGCCATTGCCAAGTTGAGTTACACCCTGGACCCAAACCACCAATGGGACTGGTTTATCAAAGCACTCTTGCCTTTGACCAGAACACCACTGACATAATAGAAGATAGGAACCCTGCAGGATGTATTGGAGCAAGCATCTTGAATATAAGCAATGGCGGGATACCCCCATGAATATCAGGGAGGTACAAGTCTGCAAGATCTGGCTATCATAGGCTTGCAAAGCTAGATCGCGAATTTGATCGAGAAGCTGAGGGATCTCCAGCCTGCACGACTATCTAGGCCCAATGTTTGGTGCACCCATTGCCTGGTGGAAGGGCATGTTGTGATGGAATGCCCATGGTTGTAGGGAATTAATCAACCATGGGGGGTGGCATTGTCGTTAGGGGCCCCTCCCACCATAAGGGTTATGGCAGTCGAAGCGTAAAGACCCTTCCAAGGAAGGAATAACCCAAACTTTTGAGAGATCTGTAGGGCATATGGGCACTTGCCGAGCACTAGAGACTCTAGGAGAAAGACTGGATAGATCCACGTTCAGAGTTAATGAAGTGAGTCGAGGGGGGCGTGGAGGAAATGGATGCAGAGGAAGAATGGGAATAAGAGGGCCCTTAAGGTGCTACAACTGTGACCAAGAATGACATGTAACAAGAGAATGCCCACTCCCAAGGAGACCCTGGTGTTTACAGTGTAGAGTTAACAGCCATGCGATGGAGGACTACCCAGAGCTCATTGCGAAGTGGGAAGAGAGAACCTGATAGCGGGGGGTCAACTTGGTGAATTTTAAGCCTCGGACTGACGATGGCTTCCCCACAACCAATATCAATATAATCACCTGAGGAGGAAAGAATACAGGGGAGGATTGTTACGCCGAAGACCCCCCCTTGATCGTTAAAGTGGCGTCACCATGGAGGGAATATTAGCCCGAGCGCCAAAAACAATATATCAAGAAGAAACCAAATTATTCAAGGGAATGACTGAAGATAGGGACACCTAAAGATTGCAAGTCCACATGCCCACTCACATCAACCTGATTGGGGAGTGGTTTAAATTATTCTTGAAAATTGTTGAGGATGAGGCCATGCTGAAGGAATTGCAAAAAAGCTTAAAGTCCGCGGTATCCATGGAGGAAGAGGAAGTGGGACAATCATGTGAAACCATACTGGAGAAAACCTCTAGGAGAGTGAAGCGGGATAAGAAAAGGAGCGGAAAGGAGTTCTAAATCAATGCTCAAGTGGCAAGATTCTAGATAAGGGACACCATGCTGTAGGTTTTAACCCCGTATAGAAATTACCTGCATACGAATTATAAATCACAGGAAAAATAAAAGTGCGAGAGCATAACACATAAAACACATATACACAGAGATTTCCCACTGGATCTCAAAACCGAGACTACCACCTTGATTTTTCATTATATTCCTTTCAATGTTA
>APFE030550609.1:0-11397 GCA_000404065.3 Pinus taeda
GATAGACTCCCTAATAGAGTATTGATAGCCTTTGCATTTGTTTCATACTACTTCTTCCCAGCCGTATCTGTAGGAGTTGCTGATGGAAATGTGTATCTTGTTTCCACGATATCCCAGACTTCTGTACCAAGAGATTGAAGATAGGCTGTGATTCTTACCTTCCAATAGAAGAAGTTGCTCCCATAAAAAATTGGTGCCCTGATCGATGCCTCTTTTTTGTAGTTGCTCATGATGATAGATCTTCCTTCCAGCGATCAAGCTTCTTCTGAAGGACCTGCTCTGATACCAATTGTTGGAAATAATACTGAGAGGGGGGGTGTGAATTAGTATTATCAAATCAATATAGCTTTTTCATTTCCATATTCAGATTCATATACGCTACTTCAGTTAAGGCAAACCGCGTGTATACGCAACTGTGTGTAATGCAACAAGCGTATATCCAGTAAACTTATGATTCAGTTAGTTGTTTCTTAATGAGTGCATCAGAACATTATTAATAGTAAACAGGAGCAGTAAAGCAGAACAAATCAACACACATAAGCAATACACATGGACACCAAGATGTAAGGTGGAAACCCAATGTGGGTGAAAACCATCTGCTGCAATTCGTCTCTATCTTCTTTTAATTAAAAACTTCTTTTTACAATGTTTCTGTAATGGTGCAGTCTTATACCAGTACGCAGGCTGCTACCTGCAGAAGGCTACAACCTTCTCTTTTCTTCCAGGGACCACGTTTCATAAATTTTCAGACTGGATCCATGAATAACATCAATAAAAAATCAAGTATATCTGCATCAACCAATCTCCTTTGTACAAACCAATAATGAATCAACCAATCACTTCTCAGAATGCTGTAACCAGAAAACAGTAACAGTAACCAGACACCAATTTTGAACCCAGAACACTGCAGCAATAAACAGAAGTAGCTAAAACATATTTCATGAGATGTACGCTACTTCAATATGCAGAATCCTGCGTACATACGCAGTTGTATTAAGGCCAACCAGCGTATACGCTGTCTTCACTTGCTGAACCCGCGTGTATACACGCCTCGGATGTGCTGAACTTGCGTACAGATCTATAAAATATATTTTACACTTTTCACTTAATCAGACATTAGTTATACCCAGATTATTAGATTTATACATCTAATCATGCGCCAATTATAATAGATCAAAAATCACACAATGATACTACTGTTCAAGCCTTAAGATCTCGACCCATCAATAGAACTTATCCATCTTTTAGTGCTCAGGTTCCTCCTTGGTTCAGATTCAACAATGTACCATAACCCAATTTTAGATCTCGCTCTTCATAAGATATTTGATACTTTTTTTGTTCAACACTTTGCCTAAAGATCTCCTTCCCTTTTTTATAGTCTTAGGCCTTACTCAATACCATGGTCCAAAACCATTTAGAACCAATACTAGGGACCCAATACCTGGGTTCAACACTTCGGATGCAATACCAAGGTCCAAAACCATAGGTTGAAATATAGCGGACTAAATACCATGGACCAAAAATAAGTTTTCCCACATGTACGCGCTTTTCTCTGCATGAAAGTGCGTGCATACGTATGCGCTCCTTTTGATCGCCTAACCCGCGTGTACACGCAACTTGGTTAAGAGGAACCTGCGTATATCTCTTTTTCTTTTATTCTGAGAGCCTGAACTAAGATCTTCCATTTGAGTGAGTTGCCATCAAGGACAACACCTGTGACATAGCACCAAACCTCTGTCATAATGCCAACATTCCGCTGGTTGAAAGTACAAGTAGATTCTTGTCCTGTGCTTTAGAAAATTGCATGAGCTTGTGAATCCAAAGGAAATTTTACATGGTATCAGAGTTGAGAACAATATACTAGAGGAGATTTCGAAGTTTTGAGTTTTGGGTTACAGGTAAAATTCGAATTTGCAATACATACTTAAGGATCAACAGATGGCGTTCTACGGTTTACGACTCAAGTATGCCTTTGAAGGCAGCTCGAATTTTATAGCATGGAGGGACAGAATGGAGGCTATGCTAGAGGATAATGGCTTGAAGGAATTCGTTGATCAAGAAATTCCTAAGCCAACAACATCGGATGCACAGAATTTGGCCGAATGGAAGAAGTGGCAAATGCGAGGCAGATAATCCTTGAGGGAGTTCGAGACCACATTGTCTCGAGTCTCCATGGCAAGGAAACTCCATATGCTATGTGGAAAACATTGACGAACTTGTGTCAAAACAGCAGCAACCAAAGGAAATTGGTATTGAAGGACAAACTTTGAAAAATCAAAATGGAGAAAGGCAAGACGATTTCAAAATACTTAACCAAGTTCACTCAGTGTCATGATGAACTTGGAAGTGTTGGAATCACGGTTGTCGAGGATGATATGGTGAGTCTTTCTCTTCTAGGACTCCCAAAGAGTTGGCATAGTTATCAGGACTTTGTCAATGGTCGGGAGAAGCTGTTGGATTGGGAACGACTGTGGACGGATTTGATGCAGGAGGAGATCAGGAGGAACACCAAGGATGGCTCTTCATCAAAGACTGATGATGAAGAGAACTGTGCCTTAGCGGTTAAGGTGAAGAAGGGGAAAGGGAAAGCTTCCCTTTCCAAATTGGATTCTTATCATGGAGGTAAGAAGAAAAACATGACGAAAGTTAAGTGCTTTCATTGTCATGAGCTAGGCCATTTTGCTACAAATTGTCCACTCAAGAAGTCCAAGAAGAAGTCCTCAGGAGGAGCGGCGCGTGAGGCTTTGGCCTCTCAATTCGAATTGGACTTTTCCCTCATTGCATGCATGGTGTCATCAATGATGGGAAGTGTATGGTACTTAGACAGTGGAATTTCATTCCACATGACTGGTGACAAAGAGTTATTTAGTGACCTAGAGGAGAAAGATCTCAAGATGCATATCGAGATGGGTGATGACGGGAAATATAGTGTTACTAGATTGGGCACGATAACTTTTTAGAGGGAGCCAGGGGCTCCACTCATCTTGAAGAATGTTATATATGTGCCTAGGCTGAAGAAGGACTTGGTATCCATTGCCATGCTTGAGGATAGAGGCTATGATGTGATCTTCTCGAAAGGAAAGGCGTTCCTTTGACACATAGCCACGGGTCAAGTAAAGAAGATAGCGATTCAGGTGAAGAATCTCTATAGGATGGAGGTAGAGGAGTGTGCTACTTTGAGCACAAAAGCAGAAAGGGTGCAGAGCCGAGACATTGGTGAGTTGTGGCACAGGCGATTGGGCCACTTGCATCATGGGGCTTTGAAGATATTGCATTAGATCTCTATTGGTCTTCCCAAAGGTACGCTTGAACAAGTTGATACATGCAAGGGGTGTACTTTGGGAAAATACACCAAGTCTTCCTTTCACGACAAAGACAATCGAGCAGAAGCTATTCTAGAGTGAGTCCATTCAGATGTGTGGACCATTCTCGACAACATCCACGACCAAACATAGGTATTATGTTATATTTGTTGATGGCTATTCTTGTAAATGCTGGATATTTTTCATACAGAAAAAGGATCAAACTTTCACAAACTTTTATGAGTTTAAAGCATTGGTGGAGAAAGAGTTGGGCAAGAAGGTTAAAGCTCTATGGAGTGATAACAGTGGTGAGTATGTCTCGAACAAGTTTAAGAACTTTTGTGCAGTGGAAGGGATTAAACAAGAGTTGACGACACCCCATAACCCTCACAGAATAGGGTGGTTGAGAGGAAGAACAGAAGCATAGAAGGGGAAACAAGGGCGATGTTGCATGATCAGGGCCTACTACTACACTTGTGGGTTGAGGCACGCAACACATCGGTTTATGTTCAGAACTGTAGCCCACATCAGATACTTGAGATGAAGACACCAGAGGAGGCTTATTCCGGTAAGAGGCCAGATGTTGGTCACTTCAGGATTTTTGGGTCATCGGTATATTGCCATGTGACCAAATATGCGCGAAAGAAGCTTGAGCCTACAACAGAGTTGGGGATATTTGTGGGGTACACTGATACACCTCACAACTATCGGGTGTATTTGCCGACCAGCAGGATGACAATGGTTTGCAAGGATGTCAGATTCAATGAGGAGAAGACCATGTGAGTTTTTCTTGAGAGGGAGCTTGAGCTAAATGTGGATGAGGAGCTTTTAGCTCCTAAGTTTGAGGAGCCTCTGATTGATGTGAAGCAGCCACATGCATAGGATTCGGGAGTAGAGACATCCACTCAGGCAGAGTCTTCCAGAGAGGGAAGAAAGTGCACCAGAGAGGTTGAGAAATTGTTGGATGATGCACAGGAGAATGTGGGAGCACCCACTTCTCAACGCAGGCAAAGGAGGTCACCTGAGAGGTACACTGGATACATGGCTCTTATGGGCGAATGTGTTGTGACAGAGCCATCTTCCTTTGAGGAAGCAGTGTAGCAGCCGGTTTGGGTTAATGCCATGGTGGAGGAGTATGACTCCATAGTTCGTAACAGTGTTTGGGATGTGGTCCCGAGACAAGAGGACAAGTTAGTGGTGAGCTCCCGTTGGCTTTACAAGGTAAAGCAAGCTGCAGATGGTAGTTTGGAGAAGCATAAGACTAGATTTGTGGCCCGTGGCTTTTCACAGGTAGAGGGGTTGACTATGATAAGACCTTTGCTCCTGTTGCAAGGTACTTTTTGATCAGATCTATATTCGCACTATCAACACAGATGGGTTGGAAGATACATTAGATGGATGTGAAGACAACCTTTGTTAATGGCATGATTGAGGAAGAGGTGTACATAGAGTAGCCTAAAGGTTTTGAGACGTTTGACCGTGAGTCGCATTTGTGTCAGCTCAAGAGAGCGTTGTATGGGTTGAAGCAAGTACCTCGTGCTTGGTACACCAGGATAAATAGCTACTTCACCGGTTTGGGCTTCACGAAGAGTGAAGCAGATGCAAACCTGTACCACATAGTGGTGGAAGGTAAATTGTTGATCATTGTACTTTATGTTGATGATCTCATACTGACAAGTGATGATTAGCTGATCAAGTAGTTTGAGATGAAGGACATGGGGCTCATGCATTACTTTCATGGCATGGAGGTATGGCAGGGAGATGAGGAGTTGTTTCTATCTCAGGGCAAGTATGCCAACGAGATACTCAGAAGATTCCGCATGGAGAGCAGCGAACCCATGGAGATTCCTCTAGCAGGTAACTGGAGGAAGGAGTACGCTACTTCAGGGGAAGTAGTGGAAGCTACTGTTTACAGGCAGCTTGTGGGTTCACTTTTGTACTTGGTGAACACACGTTCGGATATGTGCTATGTAGTTAACCAGCTTAGCCAAGCAATGGTTAGGCCTACCAAGTTGTATTAGAATGCAGCAAAGCATGTGTTGAGATACCTCAGGGGCACTTCTCAATATCGATTACAGTACAGATGGACATAGGGAGTGAAGCTTCAAGGCTTCACTGATGCAAATTGGGAAGGGAGTCCATCCGACAGGAAGAGCACATCAGGAGGGATCTTAAGTATTGGGTCAGCGACAATTTCTTGGTACAACAAGAAACAAAGTGATTGCACTCAGTTCGGCAGAGGCAGAGTACATGGCTGTGAGTCAGGCAACATGTGAGGCCATCTAGATGAGGAAGATCCTGGTTGGTTTGTTTGGTCAACAGATGGATCCAACTGTGATTTACTGCAATAATCAGGGTTGTATCAAACTCTCTGAAAATCCAGTTTTTCATGATCGGTCCAAGCATATTGATATCCGATATCATCATCTCAGAGGTTGTGTATTGAGGCGGATTATGTTGTTAGAATACATGCCCACGGAGGAGCAAGATGCTAACATTTTGACAAAGGCATTGTCAAGATGTAAATTCGAGTTTCACAGAGACAGGATCGGGGTCGCTGATAATCCCTTTCTTGTTGAGAGGGAGTGTTGAGAAATGGCAACAAGAAATTCCAGTTTAATTTTTCCTTGAATTAAACTGAGAATTAAAATCAAATTCTTTCTGTAGTCATGTATATCTTCTCCCTAAGTTTTAGGGGTCCAATATGAGTTTAAATTGAGTTGGAAATTAGATCACTGAGTTTACTGAGTTAAGTTTAGTTAAATTAGTTCCAAACTATTTATGGAACTAATAGAGGGCTAACGGTCAATTAGTGCACTACTGTTACTCTAGTTAACTGAAGATTCCCTTATGAGAAACTCATGCATGTCAGTTTAGAGAAAGACCCAGTTGAGACTAGAGTGCAAGGACAATGTACTATCAGTTGTATTATTTACTGTAGTGTAAATAGCATGCATGCATCAGAGATTGATCCTATGTTTGGATTGCGCAGTTTTGGAAGCATGAATTGCCTTTAAATACGGGCTATTCATCCTAGGAATTACGCAAGAGATTAGGGGCTTGGAGAGCTGCTGAATAAGCTAAGGATTTGGCTTGAGCTAGCTTGTGAGCTGGGAGAGTTGAGCATACTTGTGTGGAATTGTTCTAGTGAGAACAAGCTTTATATCTTCACTCATATTTCTGATATATGCAATACAGATAAGGGCGTTTTGAGCAGTGGCTTTCCCCATATACATCTTGTGTTATGTGCCATTGATTTATCTTCTTGTTCATTTTGTTTTCATCGATCTATTGGCTTCCGTTGGTTGAAAGTAGAAGTAGATTCTTGTCCTGTGCTTTAGTACATTGCATAGCTTGTGAATCCAAAGGAAATTCTACATGAAGAAGTATTTACCGGTAAGAAACCTGATGTTGCATATTTTAGAATCTTTGGTTGTCCTGTATATTTTCATGTACCAAAAGAGAAAAGGAACAAATTGGAAGCATCTAGGAAGAAAGGTGTATTTGTTGGATATAGTGAATATTCAAAGGCATATCGAATTTATGTACCTGGTTAGTAGAGATGTTACCTTTGATGAAGACTCCGCCCTCGAAAAAGCAAGGGATATCCCCATCACAATGAAGGATGATGATGTTGCTAAAATTCAAGAACCTTCGATGGATGAACCTATGCCTGATGTTGATGGCCCGATGGATCCACATGATCCACCTCCTTATGATCTCTCTATCTAAAAAAAAAGACCAATATGGCTTTGAGATACACTTCAAGATGCAGAAAATCATGCTGCCCCAAGAGGAACTTTTCGAGAAAGTAAGAAGCCTACCAAGTACCAAGGATACTTGGCTACGCTGAGTACTACCATTCAAACTAAACCTTGCAATTTCAAAGAAGATGTGAAGCACTAGGTATGTAAATATGCTATGGCTGAGGAATATGAGTCAATCATGAAGAACAATGTCTGGGAAGTGGTGCCTACACCCAAGGACAAGTCCATAGTCACTTCGAAATGGATCTACAAGATTAAACACGGAGCTGATGGAACCATTGAGAAATACAAGGCAAGGTTCATGTCTTGTGACTTCTCACAAAAGGAAGGAATTGATTATGATGAGATTTTTTCTCCTATTGTTGGATACACCATTGTACGATCCATAGTTGCTCTTGTTGCAAACCAAGGATGGAGCCTGCATCAAATGGATGTCAAGGCCGCATTCTTACATGGCTCACTTAAGGAAGAAGTCTACTTGGAACAACCTCAAGGGTTTGAAGAGCAAGATAGAAAACCTCATGTATGCAAGTTGAAGAAATCTTGCTATGGGTTAAAGCAAGCCCTTAGGGATTGGTATGAGAGGATTGATAGCTATCTCATGAAGGTAGGATTTACAAGGAGCTACGCTGATCCAAACTTATATTTCAGGGTTGAAAAGGACATGCCACTTATTTTGGTCTTATATGTTGATGATCTATTTTTGACTTGTGCAGACCCTCTCATTTATCAATGTAAAAGGGAGTTGACTTCTGAATTTGAGATGAAGGACCTAGGATTGATGCATTACTTCCTAGGCTTGGAGGTCTGGAAAAAGGCAGGTGAGATTTTCCTTTCTCAAGGAAAATATGTTGTGAAGTTGTTAGAAAGATGTATGGTGGACTGCAAGTCTTTGACTACATTGATGGATTTAAATTCCAAGAATCTATGTCGAAGTGTTGTTGGTATGGTTTTGGCAAATCCTATTGAATATAGACAATTTGGGGGAGCATTGATGTTCGTGGTGAACACATGACTGGACATATGCTTTGTTGTTAATACATTGCGTCAATTTATGGTTGAGCCTCATCATATACATTGGGTTGCTGCAAAGGATCTTCTAAGATATCTTCATGGTACTATCAACCATGGACTGAGGTACACTACCGAGGATCTGAGATTTCATGGATATACTGATGCCGATTGGGTTGGCAGTGTGGTGGATAGAAAAAGCACATCTAGTTGTTGTTTCTCTTTGGGATCCGCTTCTATCTCATGGATGAACCAAAAACAAAATTTTGTTGCACTAAGTACTGCTGAGGTTGAATATATTGCAAGCTAGTATGGCTTGTTGTGAAGCCATTTGGTTGAGGAAGCTCTTCAGTGAGCTATTTGAGCACGTGCTAGACACCACCATCATTTATTGTGGTAATCAAAGTGGGATTTTCCTTTTAAAGAATCTCATGTTCCATGACCGATCCAAGGATATTGATATTAGGTACCATTTTATCTAAGATATGGTATAATGGGGAGCAATATGATTCTATCACATTAGGATGGATGAATAGGTTGTTGACATCCTCACAAAGCCTTTGGGAAAGACCAAGTTTTTAGCCTTCAAAGAGAGACTTGGAGTCATGGAAAGGCCCTCCCATGAGGGTCCCGATTGAGTTGGACATTGAGCTTTGGGAGCTCCAAGGGACCTGGGGTACTTCTTGGAGCTATATGAGCATAGGGTGAGTGGTTCACCTTCCCCTATGGACTACAAACCCCAACATGTGAGCGTAGGGTGAGTGGTTCACCTTCCCCTATGAAGTACACTATATGAAAACAAGGTGAGTGGTTCACCTTCCCCTATGAAGTACACTATATGAAAATAGGGTGAGTGGTTCACCTTCCCCTATGAAGTACACTATATGAAAATAGGGTGAGTGGTTCACCTTCCCCTGTGGAAACCCCAACATACATCCTACCTTGGTAGTCTGGGATTCTTGGGAAGTACGTCTCATTTGGTCAATGAGTTGGGAATAGTGGTTTGGGTAAATTAGTATTACTGACGGACGTGTCAGGTACTACTGTATGTTGGAAGTAATGCTTCCATGTAATGTGTGAGTTGTCATTGTGAGTCCCTAGGTGTCAATCTAGAAGTAGTCAGTTTCCTATGCGTGAGTTGTAATAGTTATCTAGATGTGCCGTTGTCACTGATCTAGATACTAGAAATATGTAACTCTTGAGATCAATAAAATATATGGTGTTTGGTGTTGTGGTTAATCGATCTCTCTTGCTCTCTGTCATATTTCTATCATGGTATTAGAGCCAATTCTGGCCTGACTCCCTCAAGGGAGGGCCAAGAAAATGTGAGAGAAGCCTTGAGTTTATTTCTATGTAAATAAATAGGGTAAGAGAGTGTTTGATTTTAGTGTTTCTGTGTAAAATTATCGTGTGTGCAGATCTAGAGTCCAAGCAAGATTGTTGGGCATGATCGTGAGAAGAAATCGGGGTGTGAAATCATTGTCCAAGAACATCATTCACTTGCTGCTGTCAAAGGATTACAGTAATCAGTCAAAGTGCGGTGAGTTTCTTCATAGTATCAGCCTCATCCGTTAATGCATTCATTGAAGAACTCAAACCCCATCATAAAGCACTCCTATCAGAAAAATCAATTGTTTTGGAAGTGGAATCCCAACGGATCAGTGACACTGCATCGTCATAGTTAGAAATCGCCGTGGATAGCTACGGTGGAGGGTTTATTTTACAACAGAATCAGTTATGAGTTTTTTTTTGTGTCATAAGGCTGCAGATTGGACGCGTCGTATAGATATGTTGTTAAACGGGCTCATGGCAACAAAATTATGGCTACTAGATATTATTTGACTCGGAATTACTCAAGCAATGGCCAAATTTCAGCGTTCAACAAATGATAAGTTTTTTTTTCATCTCGTTCAGTTTGTGCTCATTCACTGTGGAGGATGAGCCTTTGAATGCAAAACAATCAAAATAGGAGATCGCTCGCAGAAATGCTGCACCGAGATAACTCTTGGTCGTTTTGACAAACAAATTTCTATTCCTTTACTTGATGTCAAGGCGAGGCAAAGGCGAAGAGTTTGGTGGCGTGGGCCAGAAGGGCAAAAGCTGGGAAGTGGAAGGACTGTTTGTGTGGGGATTCGTGGTTTGAAGTGGTTTCGTTATATTATTATTTTATATGTTACAATGAAGATTTAAAAAAAAAATGTGAGATTGTTTTGGTGTTGTGTGTTTTTAAAAGGATTGATGGTTCTTAAACTGGAAGCCCCAGTGTCCGAAATGTCAATTCTTATGTGTTAGTAATTTTGGTTATAAAAAGGGTTGGTGGTTTTTAAACTGGAAGCCTCGATGTCTGAAACATCAATTCTTGTAAGGTCAAGTTGTGTGATCAGCTCTTGAGCACATTTAGTATCTAGACCTCCATCCTATCAACTAACGGATAGCCGAAAGCGAAATATCCGACAGATGGTGGTTGGTCCATAAGATGGCTCATTACTTGATAGCTCTTATTGCGGAAGCCCCGACGTGCCGAGTTGTCAATATTATTGATCCTGCAAAGTTCATCAACTGTGGTCAGAGGCGGTTACATTTTAAATGGAGGTCTAGTGACAACTCGAAGATGTGGTGGTGAAAGAGTAGTGTTTGCAAGATTCCAGAGTGGATGTGGGTGCTGATGAAGACCAGACAGACATATATTTATTTATTGTTGAATATTTTTTCCATGTAAGCATTAAGTGAGGGTGTTGGAAGTAATGCTTCCATGTAATGTGTGAGTTGTCATTGTGAGTCCCTAGTTGTCAATCTAGAAGTAGTCAGTGTCCTATGCGTGAGTTGTAATAGCTATCTAGATGTGCCATTGTCACTGATCTAGATACAATAAATATGTAACTCTTGAGATCAATAAAATATATGGTGTTTGGTGTTGTGTTTAATTGATCTCTCTCACTCTCTTTCATATTTCTAACACTATATTCCCTATGACTAAGGTGCATGATGTACAATAGCTTGATCACTAAGGATCAAGCCTGGTAGGGGTTCTATCCTTGGACATGGGGACTTGCCTATGTCATTTTGGCAAAAGTGGCAGGGTCTTGTGACCCACCCTCTTTCAATCCTTTCTTATTGGACTATGATATCGATCTTCGGTAGAGACAAGACAAGTTGCAGAGATGACACATGATGGACATAATAGCATAGCCATGGATGAATGTTGACAGGTGGAATTCTTCCCTAGTTGAGGAGTATTACAGAGTGCAACTAGGGGCTAATACCCCTTCCTAGAAGCCTTTTATGAATAATATATATATATATATATATATAACAAC
>APFE030550609.1:11417-24725 GCA_000404065.3 Pinus taeda
AACAATCATAAATAATGAATAATTAACTAATAATTAGTGTTCAAGAGTCATGTCTATAAGGACATGACCATTCGTTGAAAATAGCTCATACTCACGTAAATAACATATTTACCATATGTTACTACCCACCATAATTTAAGCAAGTATTTGTGTAAAAGATGGGATAAAGAAAAAGATGTAAATAACTATACTTACTAGGAGTTACTCGTTGGAAATACTGAGAGGGGGGGTGGCGTGAATTAGTATTTCTTAGCAATTAGCACTTTATTAATCTTTTCAGAGAATTAGTTAATATTAAGTTATTATTATTATTGTTTAGTAAGAGCAGTAAACAACAATGCAAAAATATAGATAGTAGGCACAAGATTTTTAGGTGGAAAACCCCCTCCGAGTCAAAAACCGCCGAACTCTTTTCTAATAAGTTCTTTAATCTTCAGCCCCAACTGAAAAGAAAGCAATGACTTCCTAGAACTCTAGAAAAGCATTCTTCTCCAGTTCCCACTAGAAGGATGCCCCAACGTCAGGGTTTTATCAGCAGTTAGCGAATGGATCCCCCAACCCCCAAGCAAGCCACAACTCGCCCTAGCACGACCCTACCACCCTGAAGTGTTTATAGGCCCCAACCTGAAGGTGATTTCATTCACCAGCCTAGCATCACCTTACCACCCTATAAAGAGAAAAATAAAATGAAAGTGTGGAGTCCCGTACTAGGGACAATGATCCACGTTACAATGTGTTTTTCAATGAATTTTCTTTGGTTGACCAACAACTCTAGGACCTAAACCCTTGTCCCGAGAAAACAAAACCCTTGTCCAATAGCAACACAAGCCCTTATCCCAAAACAAATTTTCCTTCTTCGACTCCAGGTAATGACACAAATTCCTTACAAATGTGGGCTCCCTTACAAGGGATACTAACCCATTTACAATGACGTATAATGCTTGAAAAATAACACTTACTCTTGGACAAACTACTTACACGGCTTACAATGTTTATACAATGACTTGTTCAATGACCTGTCTCTTCTGCATTGTTGCTGATTTTAAACTTAGTGTTGAAACCGATGTATCTGATGTACTGCAACACTAAGAGATGCCAATCTTTTGCTCTGTCCTACAACAATCTGTCCTTCAATAATGCTTCTTCCTCAATAATATGTCTACCCTGTCCTCGATGATTAGGTTGTACTGAACTGAAGAAAGTCTTACTGCTTTGATATTTTTGATCTTATTGTCACTGCCTTCTTGTCTTGAATTCCTCTTCAGTACTTCACTTCTTGTTGTTCTTGTCTTCAGTGTAATAGTCAATCCTACAAGAGAAGGTGACCATACATCCCAACCCAAAATAAAAATTTAGAATAAATCCCAACCTTAATTACTTACCTTTGCTTGCAATCACAAGTCAGTGTAATAATAACAATAATGACTGTAATAATGCTGCAATGAATACAATAACAAACCTGGGTTGCCTTGATGTGATGAAGTGTCACCTTTTCACAATACCTCAGTATACAAAAACACAGTCCTAAATAGCAACCCCTAACCAACCTTAACATAACCATAATAAACCTATTAAGCCCTCAACTTGACCTGTTTCAATCCTAACTATTATATAGGCCTTGAACTTTGAACAATACAAGACTCAAAAGACTTGTAACTATACTTAATACCAAACCAAAAAGGGATACCAGACAACCTTAGTTTCAAATCGTGTCTAATACTACTTACAGGAATTTGAGACTAAGATTCTTTGATTTCAATGGTTCATATGTTGAAAATAGTTACATCTCAGTACTTCCACTTATGCCATTCCTAATCGGTTCACATAACAGATTGTCTGATGTATCTTTTTGCAACAGGCCCTTGGTTACAGGTATGACTTCGTATGATGTTCGTCAAATGCGGTGAAGGTTAGACTTCTGCATTTTATTGCTTAATCTACAATCTGAAAGGTAGATGTAACCTTTATCATTCCTTCGCTCTTCTGAAGATCGGATCCTGTACTTAAGGAACTGCAATAGACCGAAGCTGTGAACACTCCAAAACAGACCCTATCCTCACAATTATATTGCGTTAGTAGCCTAAGGATACCTGAGAATTTCAGAGCAGCTTCTTTTTTAGAATGTTCGTTCAAGTCAACTTAGGAAGGAGATAAGTAGTCCTTATATAGACTATGGAAGTGCTATCTTTATGGTGACCGTTTGAAGTTTCTCAAGGCCTTCAATCAATTAAAAATTTAAATAACAAATACCTTACATACTAAGGAAAGAGAGCCACTGGCCATGAGGGAATTAATAAGGTTCTTAATTAGAAGTTGGATGGGGCTCCTTGTTTGTAGGAGACATAACTTCCTTTTGTGACAATAAAAAATTATCATTTGACCATTGGGTGTTAAGAAGGGCTTCTTAATGTACGTTGGAGGAGTAATTCATAATATATTATGTTGAAGTTTCTAAGTCTACCAGTTAGAAACTCTCCATGCACTTTACTGATTTATTCCTACCTACTTGTTTCATTACTTAACAAGTTATTTACAATGTAAATACTGAAAATAAGCACTAGTGCATGCTCAACATATTACAAATCATCATCTGAAGGAAACAGAAGAAGCACACAAAATGACACCGTTATTTTTGGACTAATGTCCCTAGAAAAACCCAATGCGGGAAAACTGGTGCAACTATTTGACGGTTTTCTTATTAAGCAATTTCAGAGTACAATCTGGGTGCCAAATCCGGCTTACCCAATAGAGAATGCCCTTGGCAGTAGTACCTCACAGTCTGAGACAAATGTCCTGGCTGAAACCCTGGATAAACCCTCCGGCAGCTCCTCAGCTCCAATATGCCCCAGAAACCCTAACGTTTGCCTTTCTGGATTGCGTTAGCCTCTCTTTGCCCAATGTTGGCCTTGAGAAACCCTAAATGGGCCTGCGTTAGCCTCAGGAGGTCCTACATAAGCCTTCTGGCCCTCTGCGTCAGCAACGCTGGCCTCTCTGAAGCACTGCGTAGCTCTTGGCTACCTCTGCATGGCCCTACGTGAGCCCTGGCTGGTTCTCCGTCACTCTCTCTGGCTCCTGCGCTGATCTTCCGACACTATCTCTGCCTCTCTGTTTCTCTGTACTCACTTCCCCTTAGGTGCAACTCCAATCACTGATTCTATCTTTCTTAGCAAACCCCGCTCTAGAGAATAGAATCACTGATCATCTGGTGTGATCTCCAAGTGACCCTCAAGCCTCCTCTTATACTTTTCTCATTGACATATCAACGACCAAGATTAAGTCCCTAATCAACGACTAAGATTAGATTTGGCTTGATCCATGACTTTTGAACCATTCTAGCACAGTTTTATATTAATTCACATTAATATTTTAATTTCCCTAAGTTTAGGCTTAGGGACTCCATTAAAAATATTAATTATTTTAATATCTCCCAAATTGTTTAGAATTTTCCCAAACCCTTTTTGGGTATTGGAGATCTCATGTGCCTCAACCTCCCCACCAAATTTCGTGGCTAGAGCACATCCGATGCTACCCCAAATCAACATTTTAGAATGTTAAATATTTTACAATAAGTATATTTTTATTGTAAGGTAAATGAATCATTTTCATATTCTTCCTAATATTTGTATTAATACTTATTGACTTAAATTATTTCTTATTAGTGACATACCCTTAATAACTCTTAATAAATTTGATGTTAATTGCAGGCAAACCAATGATTGGCTTCATGCATATGATCCAACCCGAGTGTGAAGTCAATGATTGGTTTACTATCTTTGGATTTTCAAGTTATTCAACTTATATGTGGTGAGATTACGGTGAGAATCCCTGTCATATATTGACAACCATTGGTGAATAAGGTGTCATGTCTCTACCTTTGGGGTTTTAGCCCACAAAATGGGGTCTTCAACTTCAATCTCAATTTTCTCTCAAACCAGGAGGAACCACGAGGCGTACCATATATCAATGGAAACATCTTGTCGAGCACAATCTATCTAGAATGATCTTGACACAAGATTCCATGAATTTCCATGTCAAATTTTCCATGGAATATTGGGGTAGCTCCTGGTGCTGCTTGGGTTGACATCAATCAGAACCACCTATCAACATCACTGCCCACCATTATTTATGGATTCTTCAACACTTTAACAAATATGGGTAAAAATGTAAATGTGCAAACTTACTAGAATTTAATTTACAAAGATACGTGATCCAATTTACAAAGAGACATGTCTCTTAGGTATCTTGAGTATAAAATCCACTTGAAACTTTTCATTTTACACAATTCACTTATCATTTCATATCTTCTTGTACTTATTGTTGATGTTCTATCTACAGTTACTCTCAATGATGATCTAAAGTGAAGGCTACTGAAGTTTTAATGTGATTGCTATTGGAATATGAAGTAAAGTTGTTATTGGGCTAATAAGACATTGAAGTAATTGTTGCAAGCATAGAACATACCATCAAATTTAACAAAGATTCCTTAAATCTTTTGTCTTTGCTTTAGGATTCTTGGTCTATCATTCTTTACTGAAGAAGGATCATAATTATGTCATGTGACAATGTTATATATCCCAGTCACTGTTGTGTATTCCGTATTAATAAACTTTTGATTCTCAATTGAGTCAGATCTTGATGAATCTTTTTCTTCCATACTGTCTTTAATCACTCACAAAGACTTGTAGACTTTAGAGAACTTCCATATTAGCTCAAATAGCAGCCTCACCGTGAGATGACCCTTCCAAAACTTGTACCATAGATCAACAACGTATCTTGCATTATAGTCCAAACAACTCGGATCTTCATCAAAGCCTTGCATTGATCGATAGTGGAAGCTCATATCAACCATGGTATACTTTCATGAGTACTTGCATCAAATATTCTTTTCATGGTTGTCTTTTTTACATTTATATAGAACACCAAATCCGAGTCATGGGAACAATGCGAGCTACAGGACTATAAGGATTTCATAATGAGTCTTGTCCCAAAGAATCAACGGGATGAGTTATGTGAGAATCCCTATCACAACTTCTTACGTAATAGATTTCATACTGATATAAGTATTGTTTGATGCCATACGAAAACCTCAGGATTGTATGCCATGATCCTAATACTGAATGTAATTTTTCACTATCTTTTGAATTTTATACAAGCTATAGGTGCGGAGAATAGGCCACTAGTGCCTCCACAGGAGATCCAGGGCTTTGTTCAATTCATAGTAATTTCTCAAGAGCTCATCTGATACAAATAGATCCTTTGAGAACATATCATATGCCAACAATAATGTGATCTTCAATCTGCCTTCTTCTACCAACCTTAGCTCTAATTCCATGTTGGAAAATCAAGGTATTTATAGATTATATTTGACATTCCTTACTTGATAATTACTTGTGATATTTAGTTGGCTTTTTGTTACATTTAGTTCTTCATAAAGCAATTACCAAAAAATATGAAGATTGCAAAGACACATAGAACACAAGAGATAGGCTCCAAGCCAGGGCAAAACCCATCCAAAGGGGAAAACCTAGAAATAATTTCTTCTATTTTTATAGAATCAAATCAATGAGAAATCCAAGATGCAATGACCAAAGTCAAGATTACTCTCAAGAACCAATTCAACCCTCTAATAAGATCTCTCTTAAACAAGTCAAGATCATTCAAAGTCAATAGAGATCAAATTCTTCAAAATCTGCCCTAGAGAAGGTCTTGGTCCTATAAATTCAGGTCTGCAACTCGGTCTGCAATCTTTGACCCTGCAACTTACACAAAAACCCTAATTTGCTCACGCATGTGGACAAAAATGATCCGATTTTGAGGTCTTCCTCCTTTGCTCTTGATTTCTTCTTTTCTCCTTGACTTTCGCTCTTGAAATTCCTTCTTATTTTGCTCTAGATCGAACTGCAGAAGTGTGTCCAAATGAATCGAACTAGCTTCCTTTATATAGCCTTCTCAGGAAGTCGAATTACCTCAAACTGGGACGACTACTTTTGGTAGGGCCAACTTGGTCTTGGAGGTCAAATTTAACTTTCTAGACTCAAAAATAATATCTTTTATGTAATGACCCACCTACAATTACAAATAGAATGTGAATATTAGCACACATACGGGCCACTCATGATAGCTACATATGCATGACCCGCATGTAGTGCAATAGTGTACATACCGGCTAATGTTGGACTCTATCTCCGCTTAAGTTAATAAATCGATTATCGAAGTAACTCACATATAATAATAGCGAATGGGGCCTTTTGAATATATATATACCACCCGTATATATATCTATATAAAATATATGATAAGTCCTTAATCAATATATATATATATATATATATATATACACAAAAATAATAAATTATGAATTAAATTTAATTAAGTATAATTTAATTAAATTATATGTTACAATAAAATGAATTATTAAAAAAAATTATAAAAATAAGTGACATATATCATAAAACATTATATTAAACTAAATAAAATAAAAACAATTCACTCAAAAGAAACAAAGTCGGCAACCTCAATGAGCCACGTAAAATATATATTTATACTCATTTAACATAAGGGAGATAGAGAGGCCTTGCAAGTGGCGTGTAATGAAGAAGAGTCGAGGAGATGACAGGTAGGGCAGTGGAGAAGTGGAGACGGTGGGAGAAAGAGCTTATAAGGGAGTCGAAAGGGAGTTTTGAGGGAGGATTTTCTTTTGGGAGAATGGAGAAAACAAAGAAGGAATTTACAATAGAGAGCCATAAACTGATCGAAGATTACTGAACCTTCATTGTTCTTGATGCTTTTGGGCACAGGGCTAGAGTATTGAAATTCTGAAGTATTTTGGAGCTTGGTACCGAGGTTGTGCCCAGTTTGGTAGAGAGGTTTTGGTATTTTGGTAATGGGAGCATGAGTGGGAGCAAATCAGAAGCATATTCAACCACAGAACCCAGGTAGGTACTCAACATCAAATTGATAAATTTTGATATTATGTATTTTGGTTAAATTTTTAAAGCATGTTTCATATTTTGTTTAGAGTAAATATCTAATTAAATTATTTAGAGCCTTACATTTATTTTTTTTTCTATAGATATTATTTGGTTAAAATTACTTTGTATTTTGGAGTAAAATATCAATAACCACTTCTGTGACCACATTTAGAGCTAGAAAATGTTAAACACATATTATGAAGTAACACTATGGTCTATGAAGACCCATGCATTTTAATAAGTATTATTACGCATTAGGATAGAACACCATGCATTAGGACAAGGAGGTGATGATACCACCCTCCTTGACCTCAGTACTAGTAAGACCTGCCTACAAGTAATAAAAACAGAAAAACTATACCTGTTTGTGAGCTTGAATTTACAAAAGTATATAGATTAAATCTAAAAATGTACCTCAGATTTTCACAAGTTTATTATGTATCCAGGAAAAGATGTGATGGTAAGGACATATCAACGACGACGACGTGATTGGGTAGCATCGCCATCTCTAACACCACCGTCGTTGTCATCACCATTGCCATCGCCAACGCCACCACCGTCGCCATCATCAACGCCAACCACTTCAGCACCTAAGTTAACCGTTATAATGCCCTCATTGGAAGCCATCTTGGGAACATTAAAAGCGCCGCCAATAGCTAATATCAAAGAGGAGCAACCTCTGTTTGAAGAAATAAATCTAGCGGAGCCCAAAGGTTCTGATTATAGACAACCAAAGGAAGATATTTATAGGGAGATGCAAAAGATTAAACTCCCAGAATTTTCAAGAGGAAGAGATGGAGAATGTGTTGAAGAATGGTTAGAAGGAATGAACAGAGGTTTTGTGCTAAGAGAGTATTCTTCTACTTCCAAGACGAAAATTTTTGTATTTTAGTTAAGGGAAAGTGCCTTGATTTGGTGGGGAAATCTGAAAAAACAATTACACCTCACAACTGATAATATTCCTTGGGAGTTGTTCGAGGAAAGATTTCGCACTAAGTACTTGCCACCTTACTTTCAAGAGCAGCAAACCAAAGAATTTCATACGCTAGTCCAAGGTAACAAAATAGTGGAGGAATATGAGATAAGGTTAATGGATCTTGTGAAATATATTCGTTATCTAGATACTGACAAACGTCAAGCTGAGCTCTTCGTATATGGATTAAATCCTCGCATCAAGGCCATGGTTAGGATGTGGAAGTTGTCATCAGTACCGAGGCAGTTGAATGTGGCCGTTATGCAGAGGAGCATCTAGGGATAAAAAGTGATGTCAGGCCAATAGAACCCCTACAACCAAGATTTCCAGGAAAGACTCCCCAAAACTTCTTCAGGGGAAATAGCTTGAGACCACCTCCTTATGGTAATCGATTTACTCCAAGAGGAGTTGGAGCAAGAGTTCCTATGACAGTTAATACCATAGTTGCTGAATCATTAAACACAAGCCCATGGAAATCTGGAGGAACTTCTAATAGAGGAAGAAATGCAAGAGGAAGTAGCACAAGAGGACGAAGTTCCTTATCTAGAAACTCACAATCTGACTCAAGGGAACCGTCCCAAGTTAATTGTTGGGGATGTGGAGGAACGCATTTTCAACGTGATTGCTCAGAAGCTTCGTCAAGTATAATGCATAGAACAGGAAAATAATCATCATCAAATACCCTAGGCAATCATAGAATCCGTGTAGTAGTCAACAACAACCAAGCAGAATATCAGTCCACTATAGTCGAATCCTCAGGTACTATTAATGGTATAAAACTAAAAATCTTATTTGATACTAGTGCAACTGATAGTTTCATTTCATCATATCATTAAATAAATGTGGGTTAGAAGCCCACAAGCAAAACGATTTCAGACAGGTAGAAATGGCTTCAGGAGAACTTCAATCCATAGACTTAAGTGTGGAGGAATGCAAAATTGATCTAGGGATTTGTTCGACTACGTTAAAAGTTTATGTCACAGCCCTAGGAATTTATGACCTCGTAATAGGTATGGATTGGTTAGAAGCTCATCAAGCATGGGTAGACTGTTGCGGGAAAACAATTCTCTGTATAGATGATGAAGGAGAAGCAATCCAAATCCAAGGTATTAAAAGGAAAGTATCTTAACGCTTCATCTCAACAATGCAAATTAAGCGTTGCTTAACAAAAGGTTGTCAAGTATACGCAGTTCAAGAAGTAAGCAAGGAGAAAGGACCGTCCTTAGAACAATATCAAGTGTTATCCGAATTTCCAGATGTTTTTCCGAAGGAACTTTACCAGGATTACCTCCCGAAAGAGAGCTAGATCTCACAATAGAATTGAAACCTAGTACAAAACCAATCTCTAAAACACCTTACAGAATGACAGCTCCAGAACTTCAAGAATTACAAATTCAGTTGAAGGAACTATTTGAGATGGGACACATTCGACCCAGTTTTTCACCTTGGGGTGCTCCTGTAATTTTTGTTGAGAAGAAGGATGGTTCCTTATAGTTATGCATAGACTACTGAGACTTAAATTGAGCTACAGTAAAGAATCGGTATCCAATGCCTCGAATTGATGACCTCTTCGACCAAATGAAAGGAGTTGTTGTCTTTTCAAAAATCGATCTACGAGTAGGCTATCATCAATTAAGAATTAAGGAAAGCAATATCTCTAAGACTGCATTCCGAACACGCTTTAGGTATTATGAGTTCACTGTGGTACCATTTGGGTTGACCACTGCACCAGTAGTATTCATGAACCTTATGAACAACGTTTTCAGCAAATATCTCGATCAATTTGTACAAGTCTTCTTAAATGATATTCTCATCTACTCCAAAAATGAGAAAGAACATGAAGAATATTTGCGGATATTATTATCTTGCCTCATAGAACTCCAGTTATATGGAAAGTTATCCAAGTGTTCTTTCTTTCAGAAAAAGATTTATTACTTGGGCCATATTATATCTGGTGAAGGGATCTCAGTAGATCCTAAGAAAGTAAAGGAAATCATGGAATGGTCAATACCGAAAAATGTGCATGAAGTGTGAAGCTTTATGGGCTTAGCCGGCTACTATCGAAAGTTTGTAGAAGGATTCTCCAAAATTGCAAAAGCTATCACAACTCTCTAGCGTAAAGGAGTTACGTATGAATGGACTGAAGAATGTCATAGAGCATTCTCTGAACTTAAAGGATTGTTGACCAGTGCACCAATCTTGCAAATACCTGATATGGAAAAAGACTTTAGTGTGTGTATTCATGCATCCAAGCAAGGAGTAGGTGCAATATTAATGCAGGATAGAGACGTAATAGCATACGCCTCAAGGAAATTAAAGCCTCATGAAAAACTCTACGCCAAACACGATCTAGAGTTAGCCTTTGTCAAGTAGAGGGAAGCTGGAGAAGCTTTATGCTCAAAAGCGACCATTAAAGTCTACAATATTTGTTTACTCAAAGAGACTTAAATGCTAGGCAAAGACGATGGAGTGAATTCCTAAGTGAGTATGATTTTGGAATTTCATACATTAAAGGAAAGGAGAATGCGATAGCAGATACTTTAAGTAGAAGACCATGGATATTTTCCATCATCCCTATCAAGGTAGATTTGAGAAAGCAAGTACTAAAACATCCCCTGAGAGACATTTGGTATTTGAAAGTAAAATACGAGCTCGATAGTAAAAATCCAAGAGAACCTAAATTTGAGGGATATGAACTAGAAGATGATGGAATTTTACAATTCCATGGAAGGATGTACATTCTTGATAGTGGGGATCTTCGAAACACCATCCTTAAGGAATCCCATAGAGCATTGTATTATGCACATCTTGGTGCAAAGAAAATGTGTGTCGATACAAAGAAACTCTTCTTTTGGGTAGGCATGAAACACGATATTGTCCAATTCGTTGCAAAATGTCTCGAATGTCAGCAAGTGAAGGTTGACCATTGTCATCTAGCAAGTCCCCTACAACCTGACGACATTCCTATGACTAAATGGGAGATAATTTCCATGGATTTTATCATTGGGCTACTTCTTACTCCACAAAGGCATAATGCCATTTTGTTTGTGGTGGATAAATTAACAAAAAACACCCATTTCATTTCTGTAAGAGATACTTACAAAGTTGCTGACGTAGCTCGGGTATTTATAAATGAAATTATCAGATTTCTTGGCGTACCTAAGAAGATCATATCAGATAGAGATTCACGATCTACTTCAAGATTCTGGACTTGTATGTAATCAACCTTAGGAACTCAGCGAAATTTAAGTACAACTTATCATCTTGAGACTGATGGACAAACAGAAAGGGTGAACCAAATTTTAGAAGATATGTTGAGGATATACGTTATGGATTAACAATCACACTGGGAAAAGTACTTGCCCTTAGTAGAATTTTCATATAATAACAGTTACCACAGTCCAATCAGGATGCCTTCATTTGAAGCATTGTACGACAGACCTTGTAGAATACTGCTAAGTTGGGATAGGTTAGAAGATCGAGTAATAGTGGGACCGAAATTAATTCAAGAGATGGAAGAATAGGTGAAACAAATAAGACAATGATTGAAAGAGGCACAAGATAGACAAAAGAGTTATGTTGATGTGCATAGGACAAATAGGAATTATGAAGTAGGAGATCAGGGATTCGTCCACATCAAACCAAATAAAAGCACTATCCAATTTCGAAAAAGGACAAAGTTGTCACCACGATTTATTGAGCCATTCAAAGTTCTGGAAAAAGTTGGACCTGTCGCTTATCGTCTTATACTGCCACTCCACTTACATAAAGTTCATAATGTATTTCATGCATATGTATTAAGACATTATATAGCTGACAAATTTCATAACCTTCAATGAAAGGAACTGCAACTATCAGACGAGGGAACCATTTCAGTCGAACCATTATGTATACTAGAATTTAGGGTTCGACAACTCAGGAACCGCCTGGAAGACCAAGTTAAAGTCTAGTGGGACAAGTATAACCCTGGATCAACTAACTGGGAAGATATAGAGACCATATGTCGAAGATATCCCAACTTGTGTTTATTTTGACGAATGTATGATTACTTATTTTGGTTAGATACTTAAGACTATCATTTTGAATTATCACATGTAAAAATGTGTTGATTTTGACGAATATAAAACCTAATTTTGTGTATGATTACTTATTTTAGTTAGATACTTAAGACTATCATTTTGAACTATCACATGTAAAAATGAATTTTATTTTGCTAGTACATGGATACCTATAAGAAATATGTTATTCACTTAACTCTGTTGATACATGGTATATGTTATCTGCTTAACTTTGCTGGTACATGGATACCAATATGAAATGTGTTATTTAATTAACATTGCTGGAATATGGATACCAATATGAAGTTTAATATTTGATTAACCTTGCTATGAAATCTAAATCATAAATTATGTCATGGATGAAGATATCTATAATTTGGTTTCATTTTTGCATATCGACATGATTGATGAGATGAAAAAAAATGACTACATTTTAATATGAAAGCTAGCCTACATATATATGGGTTGGGTATGGCCAAATATGTTATGTAAACACAAAGATAACATTATAATGTTATTTAAATACAATTTATTTTGAATATATTGATTCATATGTTATAATGTATGGACAAATGTTTATGTTGCAGATAACATCATTATCAAAATGACCACGTTATGACAAAAACTCCAAGAACAATTAAGACTCAATAAGGTTCCATGATAAGGGATTGACCCTGGTCCTACTTGGAGGGGTAGAGGTGTTGCCCACCGTTATCCTCCAAAACTTGGAGTCATGGGAGGACTGT
This sequence comes from Pinus taeda, assembly GCA_000404065.3. Classification (NCBI taxonomy): domain Eukaryota; kingdom Viridiplantae; phylum Streptophyta; class Pinopsida; order Pinales; family Pinaceae; genus Pinus; species Pinus taeda. The sequence continues at coordinate 24,166 of APFE030550609.1, forward strand.
GCGAGTCACGCTCCCCTAGACATGTGATGATGACTGCTAGATGCCTACTGGGAAATCAGATCGATATAGTTGATATTGTCATCCTTAGGGTTTATGAATGGTTAGGTCAGTGTAACTGACGCCATGACATATTCCTGTAGAGGACGAATATGATGGGAGCGGACGAGATTAGAAAGGATAGGATGATTTAGAATAGCTTGGGAACCTGGCAGGCGCAAAACGTGACTATTATGGTTGAAAATTTTTAAATGTTCAAAAACATAAATTTTAAAATGCCCTCATGTTAAACAAAAATTCAATTTTGAAACACAATTCTTAAGTGATTATATTAATCACTAAATAATCACTGATAAATCCTAACTTTGGGACAAAGTTTTCAGGAGGAGGGTGTATGTAATGACCCACCTACAATTACAAATAGAATGTAAATATTAGCGCACATATGGACCACCCATATGATAGCTACATATGCATGACCCGTATGTAGTGCAATAGTATACATACTGGCTAATGTTGGACTCTATTTATGCTTAAGCTAATAAATCGATTATCGAAGTAAC
>APFE030550632.1:5294-34150 GCA_000404065.3 Pinus taeda
TTTTTTTTTGAAAAATATTCAAAAATTAAGGGTTATTGAGCGATTTTGTTTTTGGCATAACTTTCTCATATGGCGACCGTTTTTCGAACTGTTTGCGGCGCCAAAATCAGGAGAATGAGCTCTATCCGGTCGTTCAGGTTTGAAACAGTTCTGAGCACTTTCATTTTTGACCATTTTACGACACTTGGTCCTGAGCTCCTAATCAGGAGGGCATCTCCATTTTGTTTGCAGGTTGAAGAAAAATTGCAAGAAGATTGTGGGCAAATTTTTTTAGGGCCTTAAGGCCTTGCGCTGGCCATCTCCCACCTTCTTATGGCCTCCCATCATTCTCCTTTCAGCCTCCCTTTCTTCACCCTCCTTCATTGCTAAATTTTCTCCATAAATTTCCCTTAAAAAATTAACAAAGTTTAACAAAAAATTTATGAGTTTGACATTTTCATTTGAGAATTTTTAGTGACTTGGACATCCCATCTTCAAATGTCTTCAAGCCCCTAGGGGTTGACTGGTGCACATCCTCTAAACCCTTAGCTCTTTCATTGATCTAATTGAAAGCAAAATTAATATTGGCATAAAATTTTAGTTATCTAAAATTTAGCGGCAAATTAGTTTGCATATTTCACTACATTACATTTCATAAGTATAATTACTTTCAGAAACTTTTGCATGATATTTTCTAAATATTATTTCACTGCTTTTTTTTTAGTAATTTTCTGAGTTTTTAGATCAAATGCATTAATAGATCAAAAAGAATTAAACTCGGAGATTTTATGAATTTAGCAACAGATTTAATTTGCATTTTTATTGTTATTTAATTGCAGAAATAGAAGTTAGTTTCAACTGCTTTTTTTTAGTAATTTTCTGAGTTTTTAGATCAAATACATCAATAGATAAGAAAAAATTAAACTTAGAAATTTTCTGAATTTAGCAGTATATTTAATTTGCATTTTTATTGTTAGTTTAATTGGAGATATAAAAGTTAGTTTCAGTAACATTTGCAAACAGATTTCTGAAAATTGTTTCACTGTTGTTCAATAGTTTATTTATGAGTTTTTTAGATCAAATACATCAATAGATCAGAGAGAATTAAACTCAAATTTTCTGAATTGTATCTATCAGTTTGTCATTTAAAATTTTATGTCGTTATACACAGAAATTTCTGAATATTGCATGGTTATTGGACTGTTGATTTAAAATATATTGTTGGTATTAACACTCGTTTTAAGAACAAATTTCTAGACTGATATTTCATTGGTGTAATTTGAGTTTAAGCACTTAGTTTAATTTCTAAAGTTCATTTTTTTTTACATGCTTATGCAAGTAGGACTAATCTAGTTTTACTTATGCATATAATGATCTTTGATTGAGTATCTCATACAAATGAATTTTTGAATTTAAAAGTGTTTTATTCCAGCATTTTACATTTCAGTTCATTGTGCATTCAATAATTATTTGTGCAAATTTTACATTTTATAGTGTTGGTATAAGTACCTACTTTCACATTTAGATCACCACCTTTCTAAACCTTAAATTAAGTAACATTTAAGACATATTTCATAAATAATTTTAGGCCATCATTTAACTAAAATTAATTAAGTCCTTACATTTCACATAGTTTTAAATTTTGCATTTGTATGTGAGACAGTCGAGTCTTTTCAGCGACAGTTTCCCATGCTTTACTTGAACCTTATTTTTTTCGCAAGATATTTGACTCCACAAGGCATTGTCATCACTTTCTTCAAAACATTTTGAATCCTTAAAATCTTGTGCAATCTAAAACAAGTATTGGTTGCTTAGTTGTGTTTCCCATGCTGGTTGGTTCCCAACTAATCTTTCATTTTTCCATTTCCATAGGGTCTACCCCCCTTAGTCTGCTATTAGGACACAACTCAAACGAAATGATTGGGGATTAGTGTGACAACCCCCGATCTGAGTCGTTCTCATGGTGCCTAGACATTCTGCACGATAACATTTTTTGGCATCATTGCTGGGAACCAATTTATTGGACCTTGGCTTTGCGACATTCATCTTAATCATCTTTATCTTCTCAATCTTTCATCATTTCTTATCCCATCAATGCCACATTTCCTAATGCCATTATATTTCTTCATCTTTTCATCACCTTATATTTTTCCTCTAATTAATCCTATCATCTCTTCTATCTACACCTTTAGCACCTGGACATTTCGGTTGGTTTCTTGTTTGGGTAACAACTCCACTTATTCATCCATTATTTCTTAGACAAGAATCCCTCCCTGATATCCAATTACTTCTCCATGACTAACCTTTCAATTTTTGCCTCTTGGATCTTGGAGCTAGATTCATGTTCAAGTGGTGACTTCACTTCTTTCCTTTTTTCAATAATTTCTGCTAGAAGCTCGCTTCTTGTGGATCTATTGAATTTCTTGAGCAAGGATCTCTCTCTCTAGCATCCTTTTGGCCCCTCCTTTTGCCTTTGAGAAAGACATCATGTACTTGTTCACCCTTTGTAACTTTGCTAACATTCAAGGTTATCCAAATGACCTTCCTAACAATGGCCTTGACAAGTTGCCTTCTTTCCAAGGAAATAATGTGGTTAGTGCTACGACTCAACTAAAAGCTTTTAGCTCTTGGTTGGGTAAATATGTTGAGAGGTGTTGACTATAATTATGAAGATGTGAAAATTGAGCCTCTTTGTTCTTTCGTTAGAGGAAGATGCTCTGGATTGGTTTTTAGAAAAGCCTGATAATTCGTTTAATTGAATCAGTTATTAATGCCTTTAAGGACAAGTATGGAGACAAAAGAGAAGAAAGACATCTGGTTAAAGCTATCAGCGTTATAGAGTAAAGAAAACGAAGCCATAGAGGAATTTAATAAGAGGTTTAATGGTATTATTAAAGAATTACCTCAAGACTATAGACCTCCTGCCAGGTCTCTTTTGGAATTTTATGTTGATGCCTTTGATGTTGATACTTCTTATGAGTTGAGGTGAGCTAAAACTAATGAGTAAAAGGCTGCCCAGGTTTTAGCCAAGGAAACTGAAAAGGATAAGAAAGCATCTGGGAAGATTGAAATTTCAAGTTTTGATGAGGGTCTAAGTAAATCGAAAGAATCCAATGAATATGATGATGACCCTATGCAAATGCTGATATAGAAACTTGAAAGCATGGAACTTAATCAAACAAAGTTAATACCTAATAATGCTAAGGAAATGAGTGCCATGCAGGCTAGGTTGGTCCAAATGGAAATATCTCAAGCACAAAGTTTCCAACCTAGAAATAATAATAATGCCTGGGATAAGAAAGGCCCATCTAATGAGCAGAGACCACCAAATCCACTCGAGTTTGCCAATCTTCTGGATGAGGCTCCGCCATTCTACTACCAAAAGAATCATAGATAGTAGAATGGTAAGGACGAGCAATCAAATTAGTGTTGTTGGTAAGGAATATCAATTGCCTATCGAAGATCGTGAACATCCTCAGATGATTAAGGACGTACAACTCAATTATACACAAATGATTTAGAACATTGAAGTTAACCAAATCAATCTTCAAAATATGATAGAAGCCATGGAAGCAGATCATGACAAAGAAAGGACTTCCATGCAAAATTGTTTACTTTTCATGAGAGCAAAACATGCTAAGGAAATGGAAACCATGAAAGCTAATCATGACAGAGAAATGATCTCTCTGCAAAATTGCTTGATGACCATAAAAGCAGATAATGACAAAGTAATAAAAGATATGGAAGTTGGTCAGATATGTCTTCAGAATAAGTTATTGACCATGGAGGAAAACCATGCCAAGGAAGACAGTGCTATGAAGGTTGAATACTCTAACCAAATGGATGCCATAACAATTGAAAAGATCACTCTTTAGAATAAGTTGCAAGTAATGGAAAAGATACAGATACAAGAATTTCAGCATGGGTCAGAGGATGAAAGAAACAAGGAAACGTCAACAGATCATAAGCTTCCTTGTCTGCTGCAACAAGCTCCATCTTATTATGAGGAGGTCATTTTTTCCATTGAAAAGTGGCTAATTGAAAGTGACCTAGATAAAAGGGAAATTGATAGGAATCAGGTGGATGCTTGCGAGGTTGATCCACCAGTCATAACAGATCGGATTCATGAAAATAAAGAAGTGCAGGTCACAAAACCCTTGAACATTCCAAATTTTCCATATGAGCATTTTTCGGATCAAGAAGGAAGTTGTAAGCTGACCACATCATCATCAACATCACATCCTAATGAAAGAAAACGTACAATGCGGAAGAGAAGAAGGAAGAGGTTTGATACAATTGATGGTCGAGATAAACACAACATTGGGACAAGTCAGAGTCCTTCGATATGCAGGATTGAACATGGCACATTAGAGAAACAAGCCATTGATCTCCCTGAAAGTCGGCAGATGCTCAGTATGCACTATATTGAAGATATTTGATGCCACAAGGAAATCCTTTGTATTGTATCTCTAACCTTACACCTTGTCATTTTAGAATTTTATTTTTGTTACTAAATTAAGTTTACATTTCATGTTTATGGAATTGTTACAGAGCTTTTATTTTATATAATGTTTTTTTTTTTGACAGAAACGGTTAGAATGATATATTGATTATTGGCAGAAATGCCTCAATTCAGATTACAGAGAGGTAGGCAGAGCTCAGATTTCTCCTCAGCCAGGAACCATATGACTTCCCCACTAGTGAGCCTAGGGATTTTGCAAACTATATTACGAGTAATCTCCTCTATCTTTCCTAATTTGCAGATACAAACAAACTGCTCCAATAAAAGACAGTAGAACATTTTAATCAGATAGTTAAGGGATGGGATCCCAGTCTTCGTCTCCGTCTCTTAGAAGAACTCTGAGGGGGAGGAGAACCGCTTTATTGGCTTCAGCATCAGCTTCTTTGTTGTTATCTCTCTTTACATGAAGGAATTCCAGACTCTGAAAGGATTTTGTCAGGGATCTAATTCTGCTCAGCAGTCTTGATAACCTTAAATCTGAAGGTGAGGAATTGTCCATAATGGCCTTTATAATAGACTGGGAATCACCAAATACTATTGCATCTTTGATACCCAGAAAGATGAGCAGCTTGAGCCCCTGGAGAAGAGCTAGAGCTTTAGCTTGAATGCTAGTATTGAAGCCCACTCCCCAGGCGTATCTAGATTCAGTTCTGCCCTCTGCACTTTTGACTACACCACCTGCTCCGGAAATACCAGGATTGCCTTTTGCTGCACCGTCAAAAAAGAGAGCATTTCTTTCCTTCTTGGTGCAAAACTCAAAGAATTATGCAGCCTTTAGGCGGATTTTCCAGTGTTTTAGAGGAGAGGGGTGCCTGACTATATCAATGAAATGGAGACCAAGAGAAATGCCCCATTCAGTATCTTGTTCACTAAGATCTGCCCTGTCTAGCTGATCTCCCAAATAGTCTTTAAGATGGCTTTTAATTTTTACCCAGGTTATCTTGGGATCGCTCTTCTTGTCTCTGAATATCCTTTGATTTCTTTCCAGCCATATATGCCAGCAGACTAATTTGGGAAGGGTGAGCCAGGCTTCTTTGATATGAGCATTCTGAGAAGTGCCACCAGGGTACGTAAGCTTCCAGTTTGAGAACAGGCCTCAGCAGCGATTAGGGGGGGCGAAGTCAATGCTCCATGGGCTTAAGGCCTCTTTCCAAAGATCTGCAGCAAATTTACAGAAGAGCATCAGATGTGAGGCATTTTCTTCGTCTTCGCCACAAAGCGAGCAACGGGAGGGCCCCATAAGGCCTTTTTTTCGGAGCCTATCGTCGGTCAAAATTCTCTGATGGAAAAGGAGCCAACAGAATGAGTCGATTTTGGGGATCGTTGTCTGAGACCAGATCCCCTGCCAGGGCTTCGGATTAGGAGGGACATTAGGGTGCAGAGAGATCTGCCTATAGCCCTACGAAATTGAATAACGCTCAGGGATCGGACCCCATCCTCGAGTGTCAGTTTTTCTGCTATTCAACGGGGCTTTGCCTTTTAAGAGGGAAAGAAAGGTAGCGTAATCTTTGGAAAGGTTCATAGGCACCTCTAATTTTTCCCAACTCTGCCAATCACCATTCTCACAATGTAATATGTCCCACAGTGTTTTAAAACCAACTTTGTCCATCCATTCTTTCAACAAAACCAAGGAGCGATCATCAGACAGCGGATCACTACCCATAATACGATCATCTCATATTTTAATGCACTTGCCATTTCCAGGGATCCAGTGTGCATGGGATTTAATTAAGGCGGAGGCTTTTTCGCACAGTTTATGGATCATTGTTTCGGAGGTTGTAATGGGGTTGTCTAGACAGCGTGTTCTCTGCCCACGGAAATATTGTTCCCACAACGCTAGCTGAGCCCAACCCGGATTTGGGGCAATTATCCTCCATAACAGTTTTGCACCCAATGCGATATTTTGCTTACTGATATTCTTGAAGTTCAATCCACCTTCCATTCTGGGCAAGGAGATTATATCCCAGCTTAATAGAGGGATTTTCTTCTCATTTGCTTTGCTGCCTTTCCAAAAGAAATTTCTTATGTATTCCTCCATTTTCCTTATGATGCCAATAGGATCCATCATAACTGCAGACTGATAAATGGGAAGGCTGTTCAAGACAACTTTTATAAGCATTGTCTTGCTAGCCAGATTGAGCCAATTGAAGCCCCAAGATTGGATTTTGGACTAGAATTTTTCCAACAAAGGCAGCCAGTCTCTGCTAAGAGCCCTTTTTTGGAAGATAGGGAGCCCCAAATACTTGAAGGATGACCAAGAAGAGGAGGCTGCAAAGCCGAAACAGCTGGAGATGGCTTGGAGCGATCTGGCAGTAGAGTTCCAGCAGAAGATATGACATTTGCCTTTATTGAGGATGCTTCCTGAGTCTTCACAATAGGCATCCACCACATCTTTAAATCTTTTAGCCGAGGGCAAGGAGGCAGCGCCTAGCAAGAGAGAGTCATCCGTGAAAAGCGCATGGTTTATGTTTTTGACACCTCTTGCGATGTTCAATCCCATTATTTATTGATCAGTCTGCTTTTTATTCAAAAGGAAGCTGAGAACAGAAGCTTGGAGGACAAAGAGCAAGGGGGAGAGAGGATACCCTTGCCTCAACCCTCTAGAGGCTTTGAAGAAGCCAGTAGCCCTCCCATTCACCAAAGGGGCAATCCAGGGCTCACTAATACAAGCCTTGATCCAGTTGATAAATTTGAGGCCAAAACCAAATTTTTGCAGGACATCCAACAGAAATCTATGTCTCACCCTATCAAAGGCGCTTTCAAGATCTAACTTGATAACCATTCCTTTCTCCTTCCGGGTCAAGCTTGAGTGGATCGCCTCTTGGACCAGGATAAAATTGTCCACAATCTGTCTTCCCTGAATAAAACCTCCCTGGTTCTCAGGAATAATGTTTGGAAGAATAGTTTTCAGTTTGTTTACGATCACTTTTGTTATTAGCTTGTAGCCTATATTGCAAAGGGAGATAGGACAAAATCTGGAGAAGGAGTTGGTGCCTTTTTCCTTAGGGATAAGGGCCAGGAAAGCCGAATTGGTGCTTCCCCCAATTTTTTGACAAGCTTGAGATTTTCGAACCATTCTGCATAAATCTTTTTCCACAATCTGCCAACAATTCTGCAAGAATTTGGCAGCCTTATCTGGTTCCATAGCGAAGAGGGCGGTTTTTATTTCATTATTAGTGACTTCTGCTTCCAAAAACTAGTTCTTTCTGACAGAAATCAGAGTGGGTACCTCATTCACTAAAGTTGAAGTATGCCCCAAACCCTCTTTTTCACTATACAAGTTTTTGAAATGAAGGAAAGCAACATTTTTTATGCTTTGTATATCTCTGTGTTTGATGTTCTCTTCTTTGATTTCGGAGATGGAATTGAAATTTTTCCGAGCTTGGGCTTGCTTGTGAAAGAAGAATGAGTTCCTATCTCCTGCCTTAATCCAAAGCCTACGAGATTTGATCCTCCAATACTCTTCCTCGGCCAAGCTTGCCTTGAGAAGATTTTGCTGAAGTTCCGCCTCCTTGTCGAGAACATCTTTTGTGATCTCTTCATTTTCTGATTTCAGATGATGAATCTCGAGACCTTCTTGGATCTTTTTCCTTTCCACTACTGGGTTAGGAAGGGATTTTACCCAAGTTTTCATTGCAGCTTCCATTCTCCTGAGTTTTTCCTCCCAAACAAAGAAGACAGAGCCATTGACTGGTTGCTTCCAAGTATCTTTTACTAATTGCATAGGACTGTTCCTTGACCCAAAGGGGACTGAATTTAAAAGGGATAGGACCTTGATCCATATGGGCCAGAAGATCAAGTTTGATGGGTCTGTGATCAGAGACACTACAAGGGAGAATACGCATTCCAGACTCTAAACCAAGAAGAAGAAAATCACTTTGAACAAGAAATCTGTCTAACCTTGCAGCTATGTGTCCCGGACCGAGTCTTTTATTGGACCAAGTGTACTTGCCTGAGGAAGGTTTGATGTCGATCATGTCCCAATCCTGAAGCAGGTCCTCAACCCATGCTCATGCTGGATCCCTTACAACGCTTCCTCCACGCTTTTCAACAAAAGATAATGTGAGATTAAGATCCCCTGCAATGATGATGTTCTCTAAATCTTCGAAATCTACCAAACTTCTAATGGAGTCCCAGCAGATCTTTTTCTCTCCTACGCTGACTGGAACATACACGTTGAAGAGACAGAGGGTCTCATCTGAATCAACGTGTTGTAGCTTTGAGAACAACCAATGGGTGTTGGCTACCTCTTTAATCCTTGAGAATTTGTTTGCGTTCCAAAGGGTGCCCAGGCCTCCTGAGGCACCACGAGCTTAGTCTCCTAGATGAGGAGTATATCAGGAGATTCAGATCTTATCAGGATTTTGATGGTTTCTTCTTTTATTCTGCTCCCCATATCCCTACTATTCTAGGATACAATCTTCATCACTTGCTTTTTGAGTGGAGAGCTCCTTTAGAGCTCTGGGACTGATTTCTGGTCGTCTTCGGTGTTTTAGCCAAGAGTTTCTCGAGGGTTGATTGGCTTCCTTGGAGTTTGTCTTTATAAGTCTCCTGCTCTCTTTTTTCACGGGCAGATTTTCGGCCTCTCAATGACCTTCTAGACGAGGTTTGCGAATCCCCTATTTCACCTTCTTCTTCTGAGTCCTCCGAGCCTTGCACTTCCCCGGCCTCTTCTGTGGGTATCTCTTTCGTTCTGTCTGCATTAATTTCGACTTACTTTGGTCCTAAGGGGGGCTCTTTGTGGGGCTATCCTTCTTTCTGCATCTCTATTTCTTGGATGTCTTCTATTGTTAAGCTTAGCTGTATAAATTTGTTTCCTTGTTCTTCCATGAGAGGTGTTTGAAGCCCAGAGCCTGCCTGGGGAACTTTGACGTTTATATTACCAGTTCTAGGGGCTTTGTGAGCGGTTTTGGTCCTTTTGACCTGAGTCCATCCTTCCTCCTTGCCTTTCTCAGCTTCACTATTCTTTGGACAGCCTCTAGCAAAATGGGCATAGGCATGGCATTTCCTGCACTTGAACGGAAGCTACTCATAGTCCAGCTTTTGAACATGCATCCAACTTCCAACCCTAATCTTTATTGCCTCAGGCAGACCGACCTCAAGGTCAACTTCAACACAGATTCTAGAACAGTCGTATTGGTCTTTACTGTTTGCTCGATCAATGAATTTGCCCAAGGTGTTTCCGATGTGCTTAAGAGACTCCCAGTTCCAACAATGCACTAGCAGGTTGGGCAGCCTAACCCACACAGGGACGGCTGTGGGGACGTCAACTGTTGGATCAAAATCAGGCGTCCACTTATTGAGATACAGCCCCTGAGGGCCCATGAAATAGGGACCGTTACGGAATATCAGATCCTTATCTTCCTTTTAAGAGAATTCAAACAGGAAGAATCCCTTCCCTAGAAAATACGAAGTGACTCTGCTTTTAATCAGCGGCGCCCAGTTCCTTGTGACCCAGCTCTCCGTGGTTTTGGGGGAGGGCCAGAGTCCAGTGAACTGTCCAACCAAAGCACGCTCAGCCAAAGAAAGGGTGACCTAAATCAGACCCTCGAGAGGGAGCGAAATCTCAGGGATGTCATCCAAACATTTCACAAACTTCGTAGCCTCGGTCGCTTTCTTCTTTGGTAGAGAATCCAGAAGTTTGATAAAAGTCTCAGCATCAGAAAGAGGAGGTGACGGTGACTCCATTGATGCAGCGACGCCTCAGCTCGATCGAATCGAGCACGCACAAAACCCAGCGGACATACTCCTTTAAGCCTGCACAGAAAAGATGCCCCTTTAAAGCCAAATGAAAAGCAAAGGGCTGAAGCACCGCGAAGGGCAGAGCGTCACGCAAGATCAAAGTGCCTCGCAGGAGAAAGGCAAAGCCCTCCGAAGCGGCCACAGGGCCGAGGCAACGACCTCAATCGCAGAGGAACAGTTGCAGAGCGGCGTGGTAGCGTGAGCGTATTTTGCCCTATCCGAAAAGCAACCTATTTTATATAATGTTATATGATGATTTTTGGATTATATTTGGATGGACGTATGTCATTAAGCTTTTTTCTTTGGGTGTAGATCCTATATTCTCATATTCCTTCGATGAAGCAACATGTCCCCAAGTAGAACCAGATGTTGACCACTCCATGTCAACTACCCCATAGCTATATATCTTTTCGCGCATGGATATCCATCATGTTAGAGCACTCAGATGATCCACAGATTCATCATTATCATCTACATGTACACTAGAGTTTTGTAAACCCATTCTACATTGTGTAATCTAAATGATCCTAGTAAAACAAATGTATGTAACAACCCAGGTGAATTTATTTTTTTGATCATGATTTATATCCTAGGGGGTTTTAGTCTCACTGATTCATGTGTGTTTCTAAACACGGACGATTGGTAAAGTTTTTCCCTCTAGCCTCACCCCAAAGCTAGGGTGGATTTTGTCGTTAGGATTTTAAATGAGTCCTCGTGTTAATTATTGAGTATATGTAAAAGTGATTTGGGAATAATTCTAACTATTTGGTTAGATTATTTTATTACAAATCACTTAGTCTACTAGAGCATATTTTGTGTCGCAAAAATGGGTAATTATTGAGAGTCTATAACAAGCGGGTGTTCACCCTTCATGTGTTAGAAATGTAATATTTCATGTAAAAAAATATTTAGTGCATGGTTCCTCATAGTTAGAATCATTGCTAAATATTAGAGGGTTGGAAAAATTAATAATCCCCTCATGAGTCAATTAATTAAAATTTTTGGCTAAAATAAATTAAAATGCTAGAGCCAGAAATTTAATTAATTTAGGTCTTAGGAAAAAATAATTTTTCCAACATTTAAAATTCGTGGGTTTTAAAATTTTTAATTTTTGGAAGTATCCAGCCAAGGGAAGATTGAAAATTTCACGATATTTTGAACCATTGGGCCATAGTAGTTAAGTCAAAGTCAACTTTTTGAGGCAATTAACTCAAAATAACCATTTTTTTAGTTAATTAAAAGTGAAATTCAAATTTCCTCAAAAAGTAACTTTATTTCCACGGCGATGATTAAAAGATCATTTGATCTTTATCAACGATTAAGATTGCTTTGATGGGGATCAAGCCAACTAGCCGTTGGAGATTTTTTTTTATAAATGAGAGGCCTCTCTCCACTATTTGGATCCAATTTTTGAATCTTGTACTTGTTGTAAGAAAGCTCTTCTAACTTTTTTTTGGTTAATAAAACACAAAGACTTTGGGGTTTCAGATCATGGTATTCCTCTTTCAAATTTATGTGGTAATATTGTTCTTAATACTTTGTCACTTTTATTTGCATGTGTTGGTTAATAGCCTTTGAGGATTGATCTGTGTACAAGTATCTTGCACATATTTTTGGATTTTTTAGAATATCATTTTAATTTGATAGAAGTAGCATGTATCTCTATTTCTTGATAATTTTATGATCATTTTTAAATCTCTATTAATCTAACTAGCAAATTTAAATGTGTAGAAGTTATCATTCAGAATTTGGGTGTTTGGGGAAGTCCTCAATTGGACCAACTAACTCTCAGTTTATAGAATCTAAAAGAGCCCATTATCTTTTTAATTTCTGAAGTCATTTTATAGAATATTTTACTTGCAGGGTTTTTCTTGGGCTTGTGCCTCTTTAAAATTTCAAATTTATTTCTAAATATTGTGCAAAAATTGGTTTAAATCTGACTAATAGAGAGCTTTGACATGCAGATCTATTAAATCTGTGTATGATATTATTGTAGATTTGTAAATATCAAATTTTTAAATTCATTGGGGTTTTGGGTATTTCATATTTTTATATATACATGCGTTGGGGTTTTTTCTATCTTTTGTTTGTGTAGAAACAGATCTGAAAACAGTATGTGATTTTTGTGGATTCTCGAGAGAGATCTAAGCCTTGGAGGGCATCTTCATTTTGTTTACAGGGTGAAAAAAAATTGAAAGAATATCGTGAGAATTTTTTTTAGGGCCTTAAGGCCCTACGCTGGCCATCTCACACCTCCTTATAGCCTCCCATCATTCTCCTTTCAGCCTCCCTTTCTTCACCCTCCTTCATCACTAATTTTTCTCCATAAATTTCCCTAAAAGATTTAACAAAGTTTAACAAAAAATTTATGAGTTTGGCATTTGCATTGGAGAATTTTCACTGACTTAGGCAGCCCATCTTCAAATGTCTTCAAGCCCCTAGGGGTTGACTGGTACACATCCTCTAAACTCTTACCTCTTTCATTGATCTAATTGAAAGAAAAATTAATACTAGCATAAAATTTTAGTTATCTGAAATTTCGTAGCAAAATAGGTTGCATTTTTCACTGCATTACATTTCAGAAATATAATTACTTTCATAAACTTTTGCATGTTATTTTTTGAATATTATTTCACTGTTTTTTTTTAGTAATTTCTGAGTTTTTAGATCAAATACATCAATAGATCAGAAATAATTGAACTCATAAATTTTCTGAATTTAACAACATATTTAATTTGCATTTTTAATATTGTTTAATTGCAGAAATAGAAGTTAGTTTCAATGACTTTTGCAAACAAATTTCTGAAAATTGTTTTACTGTTGTTCAATAGTTTCTTTATGAGTTTCTTAGATCAAATACATCAATAGATCAGAAAGAATCAAACTCATAAATTTTCTGAATTGTAGTTATATGTTTGTCATTTAAATTTCTATGTTGTTATACATTGAAATTTCTGAATATTGCATGGTTATTGGACTGTTGATTTCAAGTATATTGTTGGTATTAACAATTCTTTTAAGAATGGATTTCTAGACTAATATTTCATTGATGTAATTTGAGTTTAAGCACTTAGTTTAATTTCTGAAGTTCATTTGTTCTTTTACATGCTTATGCAAGTAGGACTGATCTAGTTTTACTTATGCATCTAATTATCTTGATTGAGTATTTCATACAAATAAATTTTTGAATTTAAATGTGTTTTATTCCAACATTTTACATTTCAGTCCATTGTGTGTTTCAGTAATTATTCATGCAGATTTTACATTTTACAGTGTTGGTATAAGAACCTACTTTCACATTTAGATCACCACCTTTCTGAGCCTTAAGTTAAGTAACATTTAAAACATATTTTAGAAATAATTTTAGGCCCTCATTTAACTAAAATTAACCAAGTCCCTGCATTTCACATAGTTTTGAATTTTGCATTTTCATATGAGACAGTCGAGTCTTTTCAGCAGTAGTTTCCCATCCTTTACTTAAACCTTATTTTCTTCGAAAGATAGTTGACTCCACAAGGCACTAGCATCACTTTCTTCAAATCATTTTGAATCCTTAAAATCTTGCCAATATAAAACAAGTATTGGTTACTTAGTTGCGCCTCCCAAGTTGGTTGGTTCCCAACTAATATTTTCTTTTTCCATCTCCATAAGTTCTACCCCCCTTTGTCTGCTATTGGGAGACAACTCAAATGGAGTGATTGGGTATCAGTGTGACAGCCCCCGATCTGAGCCGTTGTTGTGGTGCCTAGACATTCTGTATGACAACAAGTCCTAAGACACCTCCTTGCTGACTATTCAAAGCGTAAACATCTGCAACCTCTCTCTGCAAGACATCCACACCGAAGAGGGAGACCGCCTTTACCACAAACTCATGCTAGCTACCTCCTTCCCCTAGTCTCATATCCACTACCCTATTTCAGATATTTGATGCTCATAGGATGTGTCTCCAAATGAGGTTGGAGGACACATATATGTACAAATAGACATGACGATTTTTCCTTATGGAAGTGAGGTCGACCATGAAACTTGTGGAGGCAAATTTAAATTTCAAATTTTCAATTTTCCTGCCTTGATAAGGTCATGCCTTATAAAATTTCTTTTGAATAAATACATATTTCTCCTTATCCAAATTTAGTGATTTTTAGGTCACTTTGGTCCTTTCGAAAAGAGGAATTAAATTTCATAATTATCTTCTTCAAAAGACCTGCTCAAAGTGGAATTTGGCCCCAGTTTCCAATTATAACAATATCAGAATTCTCCAACTCTTTTGACTCACGTAAACCTTGACCTTTCCTATGTGAAACCCCTTAGTTACTCCCGACATACTAGAGAAATGGTCTCCTCCAGACATCAATGTCTTCAAGCTTAATTTCAATGGAGCCTCGAGAGGCAACCCACGACATGCATGCTTCAGAGGTGTTTTTAGGAACCACGACAAGGATATATAATGGATATACTTTGGAAAATCGGGGTTCAAAATGAATAAATGCAACAAAGTTGCAAGCTTTGGAATAGGGTATCGACATCGCAAGGTCCTGTAACTTGGTTCCATTGATCGTGGAAGGAGACGTAGCGATGGCAATTCACTTTTCTTGGAAGCTCCAGCACGACACCTTGGTTAGCAAGGTCACCACCAACTAGTGACTATCCAAGATCCTTTAGTGCATCCAAGGACACATCATCGACCTTGTTGGGGTCCTCTTCCAAGCTGTTAAGCAGAAGGCTAAATCTCTCACTGATAGGCTAGCTAATGAAGGGACACGTGGTAGAGAGTTTTTGTGCTCCAATGAATGGCATGCAACACTTCCTGACATGCTATGTAATGATTTCATAGATATCATTCGAAATGACTGGGAGAATATTGGCTACCCAGAGTGGATCCACCCTCACTCCATCCAATAAAAATACTCATGATTTTAAAGGATAAGGATATTGAAGGAGTTGCTCTCAAATATCTTGCACACACCCTCCCTCTCATAACTCTCAATGAACTCTCGAAAAAAAGAAAATTTGACTTGCTCAAAGAAAGACTGACGCAACTACCCACCGCCTCCAACTGATTGCAACATGAATTACTCAGATGCATGGAATGATTCTGCCATACACATGATGGGAGAGTGCTTTAATGTTCTTGTAATTATCCATGGCTTATTTAGGGAGAGGGATCCCAACTTATTTTTCAACTTCAACTCGAGCTCCCCTTCCTTGTTTTTGTTATCTGCAATTTCACTCTCTGCATCGCCACCCGCTTTCTCTACCCCATGCACCTAGCCAATCCCTCCCCCCTCGTGTCTTGCCACCTACCATACTCACCCTCCCCCTATCCTCATGATGCCTTGTCTCCCTCATTCCATAAGGGCTTCATCCTCCGGTCATAGGGGAAAGGTTGCATCATTAATTGATGGCGATAGTCCAATATGCGCCCCTGAACCAAAGCGAAGACTGCAACCTAGCATGATGCACTTAACTATCATAGATCAATTTAGCCCAAGACTAAAGTCAAAATTTATCAACTCAAGGATAAGGTCCAAGAAATTTGGCGAAACACCAGCAGTGAATATGTGGACACCCAATTTGTATGGATCCCTGACCCAGGGCTTACCAGAGCTTGAGAAAATATATATATCTGCACCATCGACCTCGCTTCGAGTATGAAAACCCTATTGGGGCTAGCCATGCAGGAAAATAAAAAGGCCAAGAAGACGTTGGAGGACAAGATCAACCTGTGACACGCAAAACTTACTATGTGTGTTGAAAAGGTGCACCGCCAAAAATTTGTTAGTCACACCAAGGATTCTCCCTATGATGAGCGGGCCACAGATAACATTAAGCATCAGATTGTGGACGTGGGGATCACCTTCCAAACCCCAACCAATCTATAGGAGGATGGTCCTGAAGCAAGCAGATTGCCTGTCGATCCAATTCCCATCTGTGAGGATTAATTTCCAAGGTTAAGTGTCACGACCAAAAAAAATTGTACTAATTTTGTAAAGTTTTCCCTATGGTTACTTAGTTTCATTTTCCATTGGTTTAGAAAGGGTTTGGTTGTTTCCAACCTAGGTCATCAAGGCAACAAAAGCAATGTGGGCAATTTTGTAATGGAGTGTTTTGCCCCTAACAATGTAACTATGTTTGCAACTAGGTCTAGTAGGCTTATGAACTTCCATTGGTACAAAGTCCCAAAGGTTGAACAATATTGCAAGTTGTCTGTTTTTCAAACAAGACCTACAACAATTTTAATGTATCCTCATTTTTCTTTCTTGAAGTAATATAACCTACTATTTTTTTTCTTCTTCACAAAAACAGTTATGGGGTTTCATTAACTGAGTGGCTAAGAGCCACAAATTTGGTTACAACGGAAGAGGTAGATTTCTGTATGTCTTTTTAGCCAAAGGAATATATCGCCTACTCTTGTCAGGCTCCTCTTTTTACATTTAATATAGTGTACTTCTGCTGCTGATTTTTCGAGCCGAAAAATACAAACAAACTGATGCAAAAGGATGCAATAAAACATGGCTCTTTAGGGGATTGGATCCCATAGGATTTCATTATCTCTGAGAAAAGAACCAGCAACTAATTGGACTGCCTTGTTTGCCTCAATGTCTGCTTCTTTGTTATTTGTTCTCAAGACATGAAAGTAATTCAGATTTAGGGACTTTGCCATGCCTTTGATCCTTGTAATTATCCTGGCAAGCTGCAGATCCGCTAGTTTAGAATTGGTCACCACTGCTTGGATGATCACCTGGGAATCTCCAAAGACATTTGCCTCCTTGTAGCCCAGCTCTTTGAGGAATTTGATTCCTTGGAAAGGGCCATCGCTTCAGCTTGTATTCTTGAGGAATGGCCTAATCCCCAAGCGAATCTGTGCACATTTGTTTCATCTAGATTTATGATGAGTCCTCCAGCTCCAGCAGTACCTGTATTCCCTTTGGCTACCCCATCAAAGAAGAGGGAGGGAAGAGTTTGTGTGGACAGCCAGGTTTGGAAATCTGCTTCATTTTTCCTGACTTTCCATTCTTTGCAAGATGGCGGAGTGCAGTTCGATTTTGGAAATTTGAAATTGAGGGCAGTTCCCAGATCTATGTCCTGCTGGGTTAGATTTGAATCGTCTCCTTTGTCTTCCAGCCACTAAACAAGCTGACTTTTTACTGTGTTGGCAACTAATCTGAAATCCTATTCCTTATTACGGAATATCCTTCTATTCCTTTCCAGCCAGACTTGCCAGCTGATGAATTTAGGCAGAGCACTCCACGCTGACCTAACTGTTTTATTTTTTGGAGATGGGCCTGGATATCTGGCCATCCAGCCTGCAAACAGATCCGAGACTGAGGAGGGGAAGGTGAATTTATGCTTCCAGGGAACAAGTAACCCCTGCCATATGGAAATAGCGAAATTGCATTCGATCATGAGGTGGAAGGCAGATTCAACTCGAGCTCCCCTTCCTTGTTTTTGTTATCTGCAATTTCACTCTTTGCATCGCCACCCGCTTTCTCTACCCCATGCGCCTAGCCAATCCCTCCCCCCTCGTGTCTTGCCACCTACCATACTCACCCTCCCCCTATCCTCATGATGCCTTGTCTCCCTCATTCCATAAGGGCTTCATCCTCCGGTCATAGGGGAAAGGTTGCATCATTAATTGATGGTGATAGTCCAATATGCGCCCCTGAACCAAAGCGAAGACTGCAACCTAGCATGA
This sequence comes from Pinus taeda, assembly GCA_000404065.3. Lineage (NCBI taxonomy): Eukaryota > Viridiplantae > Streptophyta > Pinopsida > Pinales > Pinaceae > Pinus > Pinus taeda. The sequence goes on from APFE030550632.1 coordinate 23,234, forward strand.
TGCACTTAACTATCATAGATCAATTTAGCCCAAGACTAAAGTCAAAATTTATCAACTCAAGGATAAGGTCCAAGAAATTTGGCGAAACGCCAACAGTGAATATGTGGACACCCAATTTGTATGGATCCCTGACCCAGGGCTTACCAGAGCTTGAGAAAATTTATATATCTGCACCATCGACCTCGCTTCGAGTATGAAAACCCTGTTGGGGATAGCCATGCAGGAAAATAAAAAGGCCAAGACAAGAAGACGTTGGAGGACAAGATCAACCTGTGACACGCAAAACTTACTATGTGTGTTGAAAAGGTGCACCGCCAAAAAATTGTTAGTCACACCAAGGATTCTCCCTATGATGAGCGGGCCACAGATAACATTAAGCATCAGATTGTGGACGTGGGGATCACCTTCCAAACCCCAACCAATCTATAGGAGGATGGTCCTGAAGCAAGCAGATTGCCTGTCGATCCAATTCCCATCTATAAGGACTAATTTCTAAGGTTAAGTGTCACGACCAAAAAAAATTGTACTAATTTTGTAAAGTTTTCCCTATGGTTACTTAGTTTCATTTTCCATTGGTTTAGAAAGGGTTTGGTTGTTTCCAACCTAGGTCATCAAGGCAACAAAAGCAATGTGGGCAATTTTGTAATGGAGTGTTTTGCCCCTAACTATGTAACTATGTTTGCAACTAGGTCTAGTAGGCTTATGAACTTCCATTGGTACAAAGTCCCAAAGATTGAACAATATTGCAAGTTGTCTGTTTTTCAAACAAGACCTACAACAATTTTAATGTATCCTCATTTTTCTTTCTTGAAGTAATATAACCTACTATTTTTTTTTTCTTCTTCACAAAAACGGTTATGGGGTTTCATTAACTGAGTGGCTAAGAGCCACAAATTTGGTTACAAAGGAAGAGGTAGATTTCTGTATGTCTTTTCAGCCAAAGGAATATATCGCCTACTCTTGTCAGGCTCCTCTTTTTACATTTAATATAGTGTACTTCTGTTGCTGATTTTTCGAGCCGAAAAATACAAACAAACTGATGCAAAAGGATGCAATAAAACATGGCTCTTTAGGGGATTGGATCCCATAGGATTTCATTATCTCTGAGAAAAGAACCAGCAACTAATTGGACTGCCTTGTTTGCCTCAATGTCTGCTTCTTTGTTATTTGTTCTCAAGACATGAAAGTAATTCAAATTTAGGGACTTTGCCATGCCTTTGATCCTTGTAATTATCCTGGCAAGCTACAGATCCGCTAGTTTAGAATTGGTCACCACTGCTTGGATGATCACCTGGGAATCTCCAAAGACATTTGCCTCCTTGTAGCCCAGCTCTTTGAGGAATTTGATTCCTTGGAAAAGGGCCATCGCTTCAGCTTGTATGCTTGAGGAATGGCCTAATCCCCAAGCGAATCTGTGCACATCTGTTTCATCTAGATTTATGATGAGTCCTCCAGCTCCAGTAGTACCTGGATTCCCTTTGGCTACCCCATCAAAGAAGAGGGAGGGAAGAGTTTGTGTGGACAACCAGGTTTGGAAATCTGCTTCATTTTTCCTGACTTGCCATTCTTTGCAAGATGGCGGAGTGCAGTTCGATTTTGGAAATTTGAAATTGAGGGCAGTTCCCAGATATATGTCCTGCTGGGTTAGATTTGAATCGTCTCCTTTGTCTTCCAGCCACTAAACAAGCTGACTTTTTACTGTGTTGGTAACTAATCTGAAATCCTATTCCTTATTACGGAATATCCTTTTGTTCCTTTCCAGCCAGACTTGCCAGCTGATGAATTTAGGCAGAGCACTCCACGCTGACCTGATTGTTTTATTTTTTGGAGATGGGCCTGGATATCTGGCCATCCAGCCTGCAAACAGATCCGAGACTGAGGAGGGGAAGGTGAATTTATGCTTCCAGGGAACAAGTAACTCCTGCCATATGGAAATAGCGAAATTGCATTCGATCATGAGGTGGAAGGCAGATTCTACGTTTTCCTTACAAAGAGAACATCTAGAAGGCCCAAAGATGCCCTTTTTTTGAAGCCTGTCTTCAATTAGAATTTTCTGGTGGCAGAGAGTCCAGCAGAAGTAATCTACTTTAGGAATTGAAGGTATTTTCCAGATGCCAACCCAAGGGGCAGGATTGGGAGGCACGTGAGGCTGCTCAAGACATTTAGCATAACCCTAGGCTATCGAGTACCCTGCCCGATTTGCTCCCCATCCTCTCACGTCCTGCCTGTTTACATGCATTGGAGCTAGCCCATGTAACTGTGTGGTGAACAATTCCAGATTAGATCGTAAGTCAGATGGAACTGGGAGCTGTTTCCAACCCGACCACACATCGCCCTTCGAGATCCCACAGAGTACTGATGCTGGCCTCTGACATCCAGTGCTGCAACTCAGGCATGCCTATTGATTCTACCAGCAGGGGTCTATATAAGATACTGTCATGCCAGATGTGGATGCGTTTTCCATTGCCTGGAATCCAGAAGGAATGATTCCTTATCAATGAACCAGTTTTGCTGATGAACCTGCTGAAAGGAGTATTGAAAATGGTTCTTGGGTTCATCCAGGCATCTAAGTCTCGGTCCTCTTAAGTACTTCCTCCACAATGCAACTTGAAACCAGCTAGGATTTGGAGCTATGATTTTCCAAATCAATTTGGCTCCCATGGCTAAGTTTTGGACACTAAGATCTTTGAAGTTCAGACCTCCCTCCTGAGTTGGTCTGGTGATTGTTTCCCATTAACTAGGGAGATTCTCTTCTCGTTTTGCTTGCCTCCTTTCCAGAAAAACATTCTGATTAGTTCCTCCATCTTTTTTATGATTCCCACAGGCGCCAGAAGAACCGAGAATTTGAATAACGGAAGGCTGCTGAGCACTGCTTTAATGAGCACTGACTTTCTAGCTATGTTGAGCCAAGAAGATCCCCAGGCCTGCATTTTTGCTTTAAATTTGTCTAATTGAGGATACCAATCTTTACTAAAGGCCCTCTTGTGGAAAATGGGCAGTCCCAGATATTTAAATGAGGACCAAGAGGTTGAGACTGCAAAACCGAGGCATCTAGCAATGGAGCTTGCAGTTGAAGCAGGAATATTCCAACAGTAGATATGGCATTTGCCATTGTTCAGAACAATGCCCGAGACGTTACAGTAATATACCAGAACTTCTTTGAATTTGATTGCTGAATGAGGAGATGTAGCCCCCAACAGTAGAGTATCATCCGCGAAGAGGGCGTGAGTGATGCTTTTAACCCCTCTAGCAATGCACAGGCCAACGATGTCTTGGTCTTGTTGCTTTCTTTGTAACTAAAAACTTAGAACAGAGGCCTGTAGGACGAATAGGAGGGGTGAAAGGGGGCACCCCTACCTCAGCCCTCTAGTGGCTTTGAAAAACTCAGCAGCCCTTCCGTTCACCAAGGGAACAATCCAAGGCTCTGAAATACAGGCTCTAATCCACTTGATGAAATTTTGACCCTACCCCAATTTTTGCAACAACTCAAACAAAAAACTATGTCTAACACGACCAAAAGCATTTGCTAGATCTAATTTAATAACCATACCTTTTTCCTTTCGGTGTAGGCTGGAATGAATCGCCTCTTGAACCAGAACGAAATTGTCCACCAGTTCCCTGCCATGAATGAATCCACCTTGGTTATCCAGGATGATTTTGGGAAGAATTCTTTTCAACTTGCTAGCTATCACTTTGGTTATCACTTTGTACCCAATATTGCACAAGGAAATTGGGCGAAATCTGCTGAAAGAGTTTGCTCCTTTCTCTTTGGGAATGAGGGCAAGGAAGGCTGAATTTGTGCAACCTCCTATCTTCTGACAGTCTTGGGATTTCTGGATCATTTTGAAGAATTCCTTCTCGACAATCTGCCAACAGGTCTGGAGAAATCTAGGCGTAAAACCATCCGGTCCTGAAGCTTTATCGGGATCCATTGCGAAGAGAGCCTCCTTGACTTCCTTTTGCGTGATTTTGCTTTCAAGTGCCTGCTTCATTTTGGAGGTGATAAGGTTGGGGACAGCGTTGAGCAGAGTAGCGTTTAGATTAGCCCCTGGATGTTCTCTATATAGCCGCTCAAAGTGCTCTGAGGCTGCCTTTTTTATGGTGTTAAAGTCCTTCAGAACGCAGTTGTCTTCTTTTATTTCAGTGATGGAGTTACGACCTTTCCTGGCTTGGGCTTGTTTATGGAAAAAAGAGGAGTTTTTGTCTCTGAATTTGATCCAAAGACTCCTTGACTTGAGCCTCCAATATTCTTCTTCTGCCATACAGGCCTTGTGGAAACTTTGTTGAAGTTTGGCCTCTTTTTCCAACTCATCTTTAGTAATATCATCTGTTTCAAGGTGGAGATGCCGACTTTCTAAAGCACTTTGAATTTTTTTCCTTTCTTCAGCAGGATTGGGCAGGGTCTTAGCCCAATTCTTCAACATGCCTTTAACTCTTCTGAGTTTTTCCTCCCACACAAAAAAGGCGGATCCCTTGACTGGCTCTTTCCAGCTGTCTCTAACCTTTTTCATAAAGTCTGCCTCTTTAATCCAAAGAGAGCTGAATCTGAAAGGTATAGGCCCCAGATCCTTGGGGGTCAGCAGCTTAAGGCTGATGGGCTTGTAATCTGAAACGCTGCTTTGAAGAATTCACATTCTAGCTTCTAACCCAAGGAGAAGGAAGGAGCTTTGGACCAAAAACCTATCAAGTCTTGCCGCCATGTATGCCGAACCAACTCTCTTATTTGACCACGTGAAGTTGCCCGTAGTTGGCTTAATGTCTACCAGATCCCAATCTTGCATGAGATCTTCTGCTAGTTCTCTTGCTGGATCCCTGACGATACTGCCTCCTCTTTTTTCTAACGAGAGGAGGGTGAGATTGAGGTCTCCGGCTATGATTATGTTCTCTAGGTTTTCTAGATCTGCCATATTTTTGATAGAGTCCCAACATAATTTTTCCTCACTTGCATTGTTAGGAGCATATACATTGAACAGACAAATAATTTCCTTAGATTCTAAATGTTGCATTTTTAAAAAAATCGAATGAGTATTCAGGGACTCAGATATTAATTGTGGGTACTTCCTGAATCAATCAACACTATTGCCTTTTACTTCTTGATTTGTCCTTTTATCTTGATGGTTTGAGGAGTGGTAATTCCAACCAATGCATTACAAGATATGGTCGGATTCATTTCTTCTTTTTATCTAGGCTTTGTTCTTGGAGTATATCCTCTTCTTTTGACCTTTCTTGCTCCTTTTCTTCTTCCTCTTCACAATCTATGTAGAATAATTTCTTCTCAGCACACTATGACCTTTAGTGTATTTGCTATCACAACTGTAACAAAGCCCTTTTGCTCTTTTTTCTTCCAATTGTTGTGGTGTCAACCTTATAGGTTGTGGAAGACTAGCGGCAACAACACTTCTGTCTTTATAGTTGTGAGTGGTATGCTCCCTGGTTGCCATAATTTTGCTTTCCATTTTTCTTGCTAACCTGAATGCCTTCTTTAATGAATCAAGTTCCCAAAGGCGAACATCATGTTGGATATTATCCTTTAAAGTCCCTATGAACACATCAATCCTATGCTCCTCTGGATATTTTTTACCCTTATGTTCAATTTTTGGAACTCCTCAATGTGCTCCATTATTGAACCCTTTTGTTTGAGACTTATCAATTGGCTAAAAGAAGTGTTGGTTTTTCTGTCCTCATAATGTGCTCTAAATTCTTCCGTAAACATTGCCCAAGTGATAATTTGGTTACGAGAGCAAAGCCATTGATACCATACAAACTGATTTTGGTTCCAAATATAAAGTTGAAATACATACCTTTTGTGTGTTTTCATTATTGAGATCGAAAAAATTGCTCCATCTGTAATATCCATGTTGCGGGATCCTTGCCATCAAACTTCCTCATATCGATTTTTGGAATATGATGGGTCTTTGATCCCACATTAGATTCTATGAAATCATGATTAACATTTCTTTTGTTCACATCATGAGTTTCCTTTACTACCTTTTCACCATTAGTAAGTATTTCTTGTAGAAAATTCGTCAAATCTATCTTCAAATCTGCCATGTCTGTCTTTAAATCTATATTCAAATCATCCATCTTAGCTTCTACACCCTTTATCTTAGATTCCCTACCATTTATCTTAGATTCTTTTAGCTTTTGTGAGAGTGACATTTGTTGCACTTGTTCTTGTAATTTTGATATTATATGTAGCATTTCTTCCTCTTCTTCATGAGTCATTCTAGAGCTTTCAGGTTGCTTACTAGGTGTTTGAATTTTCTTTCCTCGGGGCATCAGTTACTGATAATAATGTTCTACTAGGCCCTTTGAATTCCTTCAAAATAAATTTTCAAACCAATCTTAAGCAAAAATTTAAAAGAATCTACACACATTTTTTCACTTTGTAGGAGCTCGATATTGACTCTGATGTATCTATGTACTTTCAGATCATCCAGTTCTAAAATTGCAACCTACAGTAGTCCTTTATGTCCTCTTTCCAATTCCACTAGTCTAATCCAAATTGGATTCTCCAAGGAATAGTTATGCGAAATCTGCCACAGTGACCTGATTATAGACTAGTTCCATAGAGCGAACTTGTACGACATGCCACAACTCACTGTTTCAACCTTTGGATTTGAAAAGTATATACAAGAAACCACCCTCCATCCTCTTTCTGTACCTTCTTACGAAATTTCAATCTGATGCTCAGGTAGAAAGTTATGACGATTTTCCCCAGGTCACCTATTTAGAACGTAATTCAAGAGTCTATAAAAGACCAACTTCCTCAGATCATAGCTCCACAAACATAGCGTGAAAGACTCTGAAGTTTAGACCTAAGGTTCAGCGCAATTTATGTTCAAATGGGTTTTTTGTTTTAGCTCCTGAAATGTCGCAAAAAAAAGTTATAGTGAAAATTCCACAATGACCTATTTGGAGCAACGAAACCCTAGAATCCAAAGCTCTGATACCAAATGTTATGAAACTAGCTCAAGAAAAGATAGAAAAGTTAGATCAACGCCTTAGAATTTAGCCTCTTCAAGGAGGCAACCTCCTTTACATTACATAAATGAACAATTCTTGGATGATTCAAATGACAAAACCTCCTTTCTATATATAGGAGTCTAAGGAGTCACAATATAACCCAGCCGAACTAACAATAATAATATAAAGCCACAAAAATAAAAATATGGGGATAATAGGGGCACAAAAATATTAATAAGGGATGCAACTAAAATGGTAATGGGTAATCACTAGTATTATAGGGACCTAACAAAATAACACTAGAAAAGCAGGAAAAAGAAGAAAATAAAACAAGAAAGCTAAAGAAAAGAAAAGGAATAAAACAAGAAAACTAAAAAATCAAAAGAAAAGTAAAGAAAGCTAAAAATAAAAGTCACATGTAGACACATTGAGTATGTGCATGTGGTTCCCCATCCAATGTTTGCTCTATTTATGAGAGGATGAGGAGGATATGAGGCATTCCATCTTTCCGAGTTTCTATCTTTCATTCTCTTGGGAGAATGGTGTTATAAGACTTAGGAGTGAATGGTAGTAGTATATTGATTGAGGGCTCAAGGATGGATAGTTGTAGCAAATCCTTGCATAATTGAGCCTATGGTTGGGTGGAGAGTCATCCCCAAAACCTTGTTGTCATCTGACAGACATCTGGTAATATAGGTATGTGCTTATTTGTTTGATTCTGATTTTAATTAGGAAATTAACTTTATATTTACTTTGGACTATTACATATGGTATCAAAGCTTTGGGCTCAACCCTTGGGGCCTATCGGCATTTAAAAAAAAATGTTCTGTTGCAATTTTTTTTAACTCGACTTGTTTTGAAAGTTACAAGATCATTACTTCAGGGAGGCTGCATGTCTCTTTTTGCTCTATAAACCCTGGCTGTATGTGTAATTTTTATTTTTTTTATTTCAGGGTTTTCAAAACAAAAAAACTAAAAGCCAAGTGAACTCAATCTCAAGCTGTTAAAAGATTTGATCTACTCTTTAGTTAATAAATAAAATCCTTTGCAAAATTTTACAGGAGTTCTTCTAACATTCATCGTGCAAGCCTAGTTAGTTTTCTAGTGAAACTGACGGCTCTTTTTCCTCTTAATTGACCAAGGTCTAGAAGAATATTATCATATTAGGGATTTTAAGATTTTTCTAGCCCACACCCTTGGAGTTGAGGAATTAGTTCCTCCCAATACAACCTTATTGGTAAATTGAGACATATCAACAAACCTATCGAGAATATTAATAAAGACCAAAGTGAATATGAGAATACAATTATTATTTTGATGAATGATATGGAATGAAACCATTCACATATGCTTGATTTTTTTCTACTATGGGGACAATGGCTCTTATAACATAAATTGGATCACTTTTAAGTACATCTACTATGACATTAGGCCTCCTCCATCACCACATTCTAGATTGTCACATCTTGCCCCTATAAATTCATATGATTTGTAATGGTAGTTAGTTACATCGTGATCTTGAGGGTCTTCTAATATAATGTGTCTTTTTTGTTCTAGTAATTTTTTTTCCAGGTAATTCGTTATATTTTTTGATAATTACCTACTCAACAAAAAATCTGGTATGGGTGAGAAATTATGATATAATGAAAGTTATTAAATTAACAAAAAAGGAAAAACACGTCTATATCCACGCAAGAGAGATCACTAGTTTATAAAGAGATACATGTCGAAATTTTTAATGACCAAACAACTAAATGGAATGACAGAAATAGGGTGCTAAATTTGTTACAAACACTATTTGGATTAGAGAATGATAAGAAAATAAACGATGAAATGTTTTCTATGATATTTTACTAAAAATTTGAAAACTTATAAAAAATATTTATAAGTATTTAAAAACAAATAATATACATATATGGATTAACTCATTATATGCAACACTCTGAGTTAGATTGGTATAAAATAGTTAAAGAATCATGCATTCTCAATATATAATTTATAGTTGTAAATAATATTTTGAGTCATATATATACTATTCTAAAGTTAGTGGATTTAAATAAGTTACAATTAGAACAAGTTAATTTGAAAATAATTTCTACAATCACATTACTATTCTCATAAAATTTATAAATTAAATTTATGTTTTCAAGAATTTTTAATAGAAATAATGATGGTGACTAAACATGTTTTGTTGGAAGATTATAAAACTGTGGCACTAAAATAAAGAAAAATCCCTTGCACTCTTATGAAACCAATATATATACTAACAAGCATCTATCATATATAGGAACCAACTACTTTCTAGTTTCATTTATGTTGTTATTAGCCATTGAAGTATGGACAAATGTAACATTAAGGGTAAAATTGAGACCAACAATCTTTCAACTATTTTTTTTATAAAAACATCCCAAAATATAATATCAATAAATGGAATTAAATATTAAATTCTATTGATTGCATGATTGGTTCTTTACATCCCTTGTATAAGGGAGAAGTGTAAGTAATGGATGCTAGATTTGAGTATTCTCTCAAGGATATTGTTTATCTCTATCTGAGACTGTTTTTTCCAACCATTATCTACATGTGATGATTTGAATCCATGAATTGTAACACTATTTTGTATAGTTTCATATTCATAGATATATGGATATAAATAAGATATACTATCATTGAAAATATATAAGATCCTCATTAAGATATAAAAAAGTTCTTAAACATTGTTTGGTGATATTTCACCTTATTAACTTGTGCTTTCATGTATACTACTATGCTTGATTCCATCAAGAGTAAAAGAACACATACACTTATGAGTAATGTCAAACTTATAGGAAAATCTAGATCTTTGAACTCGGAGGCCACTAATTATGTGTTTTCATAAAATATCCACCCGCTAGCAATACAAGTTTAAGGGGGGGAGACTATACCAATCATATATCTATCTATGGTGGATAAAAATGCAAAGGGATGAATAGAGAGTTAAACATGGATCTTGGTCTGAGCATCGGATTCAAATTTCGCAAGAAGATACAAAAAGAGAACGAACTGCTGTTTCTTTTATATATTTTTCAAAGCCAAAGGTCGAAACAGTGACTCGTGGCACGTCGCACAAGTTCACTCTACTGAACTAGTCTATAATCAGGTCACTGTGGGAGATTTGACATAACTCTTCCCTGGAGAATCCAATTTGGATTAGACTGGTGGAATTGGAAAGAGGTCACAGAGGGATACCATAGGTCGCAATTTCAAAACTGGATGATCCAAAATTACAGAGATACATTAGATTCAATATCAAGCTCCTACAAAGTGAAAAAAGGTGTGTAGTTTTTTAAAATTTTTGCATAAGCTTGGTTTGAAAAATTAGTTTGAATGAATTCAAAGGGCATAGTAAAGAATTATTATCGGTAATTGATGCCTTCAGGAAAGAAAATGCAAACACCTAGTAAGCAACCTGAAAGCTCTAGCATGACTCATGAATAACAGGAAGAAATGCAACATGATATATCAAAATTACGAGACCAAGTGCAACAAGTGTCACTTACACAAAAAGCAACAAAATCTAAGATGGATGGTTTAACGAAAGATGTAGCAGCTAAGATGGATGGTTTAAAGAAAGGCATAGAAGCTATGATGGATTGTTTGAAGAAAGGCGTAAACTAAGATGAACGATGGAAGCTAAGATGGATGATTTGAAGACAGATTTGACAAAGTTTCTACAAGAAATGTTTACAAATGGTGAAAGGGTAGTAAAGGAAACTCATGATGAGAACAAAAGAAATGTTAATCATGATTTCATAGACTCTAATTTTGGATTGAAAACCCACCATATTCCAAAAATTGATATGAGGAAGTTTGATGGCAAGGATCGCACAACATGGATATTACAGATGGAGCAATTTTTCAATCTCAATAATGTGCAAAACACACAAAAGGTATGTATTGAAACTTTATATT
>APFE030550632.1:34160-50126 GCA_000404065.3 Pinus taeda
AGAGTCTATGAAATCATGATTAACATTTATTTTGTTCTCATCATGAGTTTCCTTTACCACCCTTTCACCATTAGTAAGTATTTCTTGTAGAAAATTTGTCAAATCTGTCTTCAAATCTGCCATGCATGTCTTCAAATCTCTCTTCAAATCGTCCATCTTAGCTTCCACGTCATTCATCTTAGCTTCCATGCCCTTTATCTTAGATTCCACAAAATTTATCTTAGCTTCTGTTAGCTTTTGTGAGAGTGACATTTGTTGCACTTGGTCTTGTAATTTTGATATATCATGTAGCATTTCTTCCTCTTCTTCATGAGCAATGCTAGAGCTTTCAGGTTGCTTACTAGGTGTTTGCATTTTCTTTCCTCGGGGCATAAGTTACCGATAATAATGCTCTACTATGCCCTTTGAATTCCTTCAAAATATTTTTTCAAACCAAGCTTAAGCAAAAATTAAAAAAATCTACACACCTTTTTTCACTTTGTAGGAGCTCAATGTTGCCTCTGATGTATCTCTGTAATTTCGGATCATCTAATTCTGAAATTGCGACCTATAGTAGCCCTCTATGTCCTCTTTCCAATGCCACCAGTCTGATCCAAATTGGATTCTCCAAGGAAGAGTTATGCCAAATCTCCCACAGTGACCTGATTATAGACTAGTTCAGTAGGGCGAACTTGTACAATATGCCACATGTCCCTGTTTTGACCTATGGCTCTAAAAAATATATACAAGAAACTACAGTCCATCCTCTTTCTATACCTTCTTACTAAATCTCAATCTGGTGCTCAGAGAGAAAGTTATGATGATTTTCCCCAGGTCGCCTATTTGGAATGTAATTCAGGAGTCTGCAAAAAGACCGACTTCCTCAGATCATATCTCTGCAAATATAGAGCGAAAAGCTCTGAAATTCGGACCCAAGGTTCAGTGCGATTTCTTCTCAAATGGGTTTTTTTTTGTGCTTCTGAAACGTCGCAGAAAAAAGTTGTAGCGAAAATGCCACGATGACCTATTTGGAGCAGGGAAACCCTAGAATCCAAAACTCTGATTCCAAATGTTATGAAACCAACTCACAAAAAGATAGAAAATATAGATCAACACCTTAGAATTCAGACTCTTCGAGGGGGAAACCTCCTTTACATTACACAAATGAATGATTCTTTGATGATTCAAATGACAAAACCTCCTTTCTATATATAGGAGTCTAAGGAGTCACAATATAACCTATCCGACCTAAAAATAATAATATAAAGGCACAAAAATAACAATAGAGGGATTCTATGGGGCACAATAATAACAATATGGGGCACAACAATATTAATAAGGGATACAACTACAATAGTAATGGGGTAATCACTAGTATTATAGGGACCTAACAAGTTATCAACAAATAGGCCAAAAACATCATCGTTGCTTTAATAAGCGATGCAAAACACATCATCACTTTTACAATTATTCGCAACACATGATTTACAAAATGCGGCCATGACAAGCTACCATATCTAGTAAAACCATATCTTACTCAACAAAGTGAACCACTAGGAATGTGGCTGATTTGCTTGTTGAACATCTTTTCCAACTGGTTCCTACATGGATGCTTTGTCCTTGAGACACACCTCAGGATGGAGGCTCCAACATGTGGCTCTTTGATGTCCACCTCTGTTGCAGGGATTGTAAAAAGTCTTCTTCCTCCTAACCTGCTTAACCTTCTTCTTTCCATGATGTGGAGAAGGCCTTTCACACCTCATCCTCTTTCTTGCTACCATTCTCTTCCAGCACTTGGCAACCATATGGTTATGCAAACCACAAAAACTACATGGTTTTCTACACCATGATTTATGCTCATCATTAACAATATGTTTGTAATCATAAATGAACTTTAGAATACTGAGACTTTTTATACCTCCCTTAACGCTCTCTGGTGCGATCTTGAAAATGATAGCTTGCCTTAGTTCTTCCTCTGCAATGTGCACTATCATGGGAGGATTGTGATGTGTTGCATATTATCCCCTTTCTCCAATGGCTTCGACAATGCCTTGGAAGCTTCTTCTGCCTTTAGAAACTCTCCTTTAGTGTACCCCAAACCCGTAAATCAAGGTCTTTATACAACCTCCAAGGGCTTAGTCCTTCCTTGGCCATTATCACCAAGTCCTCCTCCTTTATACCCCATCTTGGTAAGTAATCTCATGCCAGTTCCTGAAATGGGTACCTCCATGTTTCCAACATAAATAACATCATGTGAAAATGAAGCTGAAGAACGATCAACATTGTTTACTTCAGCTGTCGATTTTGAAATATGTGATTATGAATTCGCTAAGCCTTCATTGCACTTCAACTCTTTCAAGGCCTCTTCTGTGGCTTGTAGTTGAAGTTGCAATCTCTGCTTCTCCTCTTTTTCTTCTCATAGAAGTCTCCTCAATTCAACATTCTTTGCTTGAATTCTATGATTGTTCTCCTCATCTGAATGTTGAGGAGATGATGAAGAAGAAGAATACTCACTGGAAGATAGAGATGGAGCATCGTCCTTTGCTCTTTTTTTCTCGTGTTCCTCCCTTGCCATTTTTTTCTTGTAATTTGCATACATTAAGTCTACCATGTTGGCCATCATGAGGAGGTCCTTGTAGAGATCTCTATTGTTCTCCATTTTCCTTCTTGTTGCATGTTCAATATTTGGTTATTATTCACCCTCGCAATTCACATCAACGAGAAGACCGCTCTGATACCAAACTTGATCTGGATCTCTTCAGCTACCAGAATTAACCAAGAACTTTTACTTATGTGATGTTAGCAGAATTACATGTGAAAGAGTATGAAAAACCATATGCGCATACTTTATAAAAGAGGAAACATAATGACGACCATCAAATCAAAGGAGACACACATATTGATAACAAATATCACCCAGTGTGGGTTATGTCTCCGGGCCTGGTGTCAAGAGTGGGGAGGTTGCTGCATTAAATGCTGCAAGATGATAATGAGTACATGGTACATTCTTTGTAATTACAAGGGTAAATTCCCTCAACTAGAGTGGCATGTTTCTCCTCGAGACATTCTCCTATAGGAAATCTCATTCATATGGGCCCTCCTTCACCATGACAAGATAATAAATTCTCACATGATGTGGCATACAAGTATCCTTTAACATAATGGTAACAAGGATCTCAACAACAAAAACATCATCTCAGTAAATCAAAAGAAACACATGGCATCACTACATCATATACCTCCACTTTCAAGGATGGCCTGAAATTGCAAAGCTCTGTTGCAGAAACTGACACCACTGTTGAATTCGTGGTGTGAAATCATGTCGAACGACTATAAACTTGACCCCTTTCTGACACTGTCAAATTATGGACCCTCGGGAATCTCGAAGATTCCCTTAAAGATTCCTTCCTGGAGATGGAAGAAGAATCCGCTGCTTAGATGAAAATTCTGAGCACACAACTACGCTCCTTTGAAAATTTTGAGAAAATTGACTATAAAGTCAACATCATTATGCCTCTGTAAAATCAGCCTCCAAGGGAATCTTTTAGATTCCTCAAGATTCCTCACCGCTGACTCCCTGAATTCCACCGCTCAGATGAGGAAACGTACCACACCATCATGTTCCCTGGGAAATCCTAGTTTGTTTGAGTATAAACTTGGCATGATTCTGTCACTGTGAAAAATCACCCTCCAAGGGAATTTAAAGGTTCCTTAAGCATCAAAAAATATTCCTGTAAAGATTCCCTGAGAATGTGTTTCTAAATTCATGCCATGCATGGTTTTGTCTCGACCATTGTGTCAAGGTTCCACACTGTTCTTCGTTCGGCCTCCACTCCTCTGCCATGCCTCCTTCGGTTGAATGGAATGTTGAGTTTAAGTAATGAAAAGCGGGCAGAGCTTCCAATGAAGTCATTTGGCTTGTTGGTGGCGGTGTAATTAGGATGGGGGTGGACCAAGTTCAAAACCTGCCACTCTCATATTAGGCGTCGTTGCTTTTTTAAATGGCATACAATTTCAATGGTTTTCAACAACTTTTTGAATTTGGGGCTACTCGTTGGCGGGCCGACCCACCTGGATCGGGCATGTTCAAACCCCGCCAGCGTCCTAATACGTGGCTTCATGGTATTGTTTCGTGGGTTAGGCAGGTCCACCAGGGGTGACCCACCCACCACATTACTTTAAAACATATGTCGTTGGGGGGCGGTGGGGGTGGCGATCGTTGTGGGCCAGTGGGGGTGGCAACTCGCCACCCCAATTTTTTTTTTTTTTTTTTTTTTTTTTTTTTTTTTTTTTTTTTTTTTTTATAATAAATATAGTCAAAATTTCAGTGGCGTTTTTTTTAAGGGTCACTAGGAAATTTAAATAGGTGATAAACTCACTTGTTCTAAATGCCAGATTCTATGCGCCGTCCCTTTGCCAAATTGTTGCCACGTTAGTAACTACTAGGCCTAGTTTGACTAGAATTTTGGCCGGCTATATCTTGAGTATACGAACTCGGATTTGAGTGTCGTTCACGTCGTTGGAATCAGGATGACGAGCACTACGATCTTGTCCTAGTTTCACTTCAATCCGACAAATTTTAATTTTGAGCTGTTATGAGCCACTTCTGAATTCTAAGCATTTCTAGAGCCACCTAGATCACTATGGGCAGAAGCATGCAACACCGCAGTTTATTTGAAGAACCTGAGCCCTCATAAAATATTTGGCATGGTCACACCCAAAGAAGCTTTCTCTGGAGAAAGGCAAATGTATTCATTTCAAAAAAAATTGAGCTACTGTGTATTGCATGTCTTCAAGGATAGCAGGAAGAAACTTGAGCCTATAACTGAGATGGGAGTCTTTGTAGGATACATAAAGACACCACATAATTACTGAGTGTATTTTTCCTCACTCAGGGTGACAGTAGTGAGGAGCAATGTCAAATTTGATGAGGAGAAGGTTATGAGATGCTCTTTAGAGCAAGAGTTGAGTATCCCACCGGAGGAGTAGCTATTAGTTCAAAGGAGGAGGCTTAGACAAAGCTTCAAGATGTTGTGTAGCAACCATATGTGGAGGAGTAGGTAGGAGGCTGAGTGGAGGCACCCACTCAACCAAAATCTTTCAGAGAGGGGAGGAAGAAAACCAGATAAGTTGACAGATTGGTACAAGACGCATGGGAGCATGTGGGAGCTCCTTCATCTTAGCGCATGCAAAGGAGGTCACTAGACAGGTACACTGGATATATGGCTCATATGATAGAACTCGTTGAGACAAAGCCTTCTTCATTTGAAGAAGTAGTTTCTCAACTAGTGTGGGTTGGTACCATGGTGAAGGAGTATGACTCCATCACAGAGAATAGTGTATGAGAAGTGGTGTCAATGTAGAGAACAAGTCAATAGTTGGTTCCAGGTGAATCTACAAAGTGAAGCATGCAATTGATGGGAGCATCGAGAAATACAAGGCCAGATTTGCGGCCAAAGGCTTCTCTGAGATAGGAGGAGTGGAATATGAGGATACTTTTTCCCCAGTGGCAAAATATTCCTCGATCATAACCATTCTAACATTAACTATGCAAATGGGGTGGAAAATCCACCACATTGATGTGAAGACCGCCTTTCTCAATGGTGTCGTTGAAGAAGAAATTTGCATAGAGTAGTTAGAGCGATTTGAGCCACATGACAAGGAGACATATCTGTGTAGACTCAGGAGAGCCTTGTATGGTCTCAAACACGTGCCTTGAGCATGGTACACACAGATCAACACATATCTCAGTGGATTGGGCTTCACCAAAAGTGAAGCAGATGCCAATCTCTATCACATTGTTGTAGATGGCAAGTTGCTTATATTGGTTTTGTATGTTGATGACTTGATACTTACAAGGGATGAGTAGTTGATACTCTCTTGCGAGGAGGACCTTGCGAGAGAACTTGAGATGAAGGACATGGGATTAATACATTATTTCCTTGGGTTGGAAGTATGATAAGGGATGGTGAGCTGTTTGTGAGTTAGGGGAAGTATGCCTTTCAAATACTTCAAAGATTTCACATGGAGAACTGCAGGCCTATGGACACACCTCTCGCTATAAACTGGAGGAAGGAAAGTGCTTCTTCGGGAGAAGCAGTAGATGCTACCATCTATAGACAAATTGTGGGATCCTTGATGTATCTAGTGAAAACAAGGCCTAACATATGTTATGCAGTTAATCAGTTGAGTCAAGTCATGGTGAAGCCTAGCAAGTTGTATTGGAAAGAAACAAAGCATGTGTTGAGGTACCTTAGAGGCACAATCGAGTGTGGATTATGGTACAAGAGGACAAAGGGAGTGAAGCTCCAAGGCTTCACTGATGCAAATTGGGCAGGGAGTCCATTAGATAGGAAGAGTACTTCAAGTGTTATCTTCAGTGTTGGGTTTGCAACTTTTTGTTGATATAGCAGGAAACAAAGCTCTGTGGCACTCAACTCAACAGAGGTTGAATACATGGTTACTGGTAAAGCAACATGTGAGGCCATATGGATGAGAAAAATACTTGTGATTCTTTTCAATTAGGAGATGGATTCAACAATGATTTATTGTGATAATTAGAGTTGTATCAAACTCTCTGAGAATCCAGTATTTCATGACAGGTCTAAGCACATTGATAACACGTACCATCACTTGCGGGATTGTGTGTAGTGGAGAATTATGATGCTACAATACATTCCAATCAAGGAGCATGATGCAGATACCTTGACAAAGGCATTGTCAAGAGGCAAATTTGAATTCCACAGGTGAAGCATAGGGGTGGTTCAAAATCTCTTTCTTGCTAAGAGGGAGTGTTATAAATTGTAGGAAGAAAGGCTAAATTTGACTTGCGCCTTAATCAAATTTAGTAATTCAATTTTCGACATCAGAAAGATGACTTAGATTGCAGTTAACTTGTGTGACAGGGCTTTGTCTACTAGTTTACTCAACAAATTCGAGTTATAGGCTAGAAGTAGAGTTGAGCATGTAGTGATTGCTAAAATTTAGTAATCTAGTTTAGTTATTTTTAGTTTGACTCAGTTAACTGAGCTCAAGTACTTAGTTGAGTCAGTTGAAGGTCAGTTAAGTAGTAGAATTTTTGTTAACTCAGTGATCTCTCAATTAAACTAGTCAATCGACTAAAAATAACCCAAACATGCATGGAATTTAAATTGCCTAGCTTGAGCAGAGGAAAAGACACATTGTAATTATCAATTGTATACTAATTGAGTGTATAGAGCTTCGCATTAAGCAGGTGAATCATTCCTTTGGAATTGTGCAAGAAAATAGGAGAAAATTCCTATTTTTTACAAGCTAATTTCCTCGAGGATTGCGCAAGGAAATAGGAGCAAGCTAGGGCCTTGAATTGGCTAAGTGTTGGCTAGAGCAAGACAATCAACATGAGAACATGTTTATAGTGTAGGGTATGCTTTAGATTCGAAGTAAGTCATTGTAATAGTTTCTCATTCTCATCTAATTAATGAAAAACAACGAAGGTTCCCTTGTAAATCATTGTTGTTTTTGTGGTTTTGATGGTTGCATGTGTTTCTAAATTGTGATTTTCTTTCCGCAGAATAGTAGAGGAAATTTGTAATCTCTTGGTTTCAGTTCGATTTCATCAGTAATAACACATTTATATTAATTTATATACAGAGAAGGTTAATAAGAAAAAGAGTATTCATAATTAAGATGTGATTGAAGCGAAGATTCTAAGCATTGAAATAATGTACCATCACAATTTTAAGAAAAGACAAATGAAGCTCCATATGGTTGTGAAAAAAAGAACCATCTCAATGATCAAGAAACATGCATGTTAGTGTAGGTTTTTACCTTTAATAAAATGAGTGCACCATGTTGGAGCCCACATTAGTTGTGAGATTGTTAAAAATGTTAAGTTAGGGTTAATATGTAACCTTGAGAAAAAGAACAAATGAAGCTTCATATGGTTGTGAAAAAAAGAACCATCTCAATGATCAAGAAACATGCATGTTAGTGTAGGTTTTTACCTTTGATAAAATGAGTGCTCCATGTTGGAGCCCACATTAGTTGTGAGATTGTTAAAAATGTTAAGTTAGGGTTAATATGTAACCTTGAGTGGGTACTAGTGGAGTTAGAGGCCGTAATGTGGATTTATGGGAGTAGAAAGCCAATAACTCAAGGAATGTGGATATTATGCTAAGAAATAAATGCAAGACCCTAACATATAAATAAAAGTGCAACAATGCTAATGGGCTTTAGGCTTGGTAGGCATAAGCATTAGACAACATCATAATTGAGTGAAAACGTACGTAAAATGTCATTTTTATTGCTATGCTAGTCACCATTTTAACATTGTTCTTGAATCCTAATAATTGTTTTAAACTACTTTTCAGTGACATATTTGGTTTTTATCTTGTTGATTTTGATTGTTAATAAAACAAGGTTAGTATCACAAGTTGGCTTTGATTGTTAATAAAACCATAACCAACACATTTCGCGTTTTGAGGTTTGGTATTCTTATGTCGTAATAAGTGCTTGGTTACTTTGCTTATGGATGTCAAAGCAATTGACCTATTAGTTTTAATTAAGTGCTTGTGAATCAGAAACCTCAAATTAGTGCATCACTCCACATCTTAATACCAATTCTAATTGAAACTAAGAAAAAATATTGCGTTGAGAGTCACTCTCCAACTAAATATGGAAGAGATATTATAATGCCCTATCCTGTCCCGTATTGTCATGTTATGTTATGTAAACAAAAATAATAAAATAATAAAATAAAAATTAAAATTAAAGACCATACATTAAAATAAAAATAACGTATTGATTCATGGTAGTCGCCTATGGTATTGACTCTGCATCTACCAACCACCGAAAGATATACACTATTTTTTTATTCTAAAAAAAAAACCAACCACCGAAAGATATACACTATTTTTTTATTTAAAAAAATTTTAGACTTTAATAGTATCAATGCTTGGTAAATTTGAAATTAATATGAATTTAAATTTGTAATAATGATCCGCCCCTTAATACCAATTAAAATTGATTTTTTTTTAATTGTAATGGTTCACATCTTAATCCCAATTCTAATTAAAACTATACAAACTATTATAATGTTCCGCATCTTAATACCAATTCTAATTGACATAAAGAAAAAAATATAATAATGCTAAAGAGACTTAAAGCGTTGAGATATAATAAATTAATAGATCGTATCATATGTAACAATCAACTCCGCTTTATTTAAAAAAAAACCTTTATTATTAAATTTAAAACCTAAGGACATGGTTTATGGGTTTCTGTGCGAACCTCCTTTTTAATATTTTCATTAAGAAAACTTCCTTACAATTACAAGGTTTTGGGTTTTGAGGTGAGATTACCCAATCAAACCACAAACTCAAGCCCTATTTTCGCAATTAATTAAAAAAATTCTCTTTAGGATTCCCCGCTGATTTGTGCTACACAGAAGTACGAATAACTCGTTGCAAAACTGCTTTCCCAACTTTCGTTTTGGCATATAAATTCCTAGATTTTCTCAGACATCACTCCATTTTCATCCCTATTTTTTTATCTGTCACAAAGATATATGTGTTTCTGGTGAAATTATACGGACCATCCTCTCTCAGCATATAACAGAAGGAAAGGTCGGACCGTTGCACGACAATGGCGGAGAACAAGAGTAAATATGATCGGCAGCTAAGGTGAGTACCGTGATCCATTCTTCACCTTTTAATGTTTGTAAATGTTTCTGCGTTTCTCTTCGTTCATTCCCAGCAAAACCCTAGAAATAGAACCCTGGAATCCAACGAGGGACTATTTATCTTCAAAACAATGTAAATCACTAAAAATATTTATATAAAACATGTAACAAAACTTGTCGATGTCCCACGTAAAATGCTTGTTGGTTTAGTTTAAGCACAGACAATCCAAGGTTAAAAAATGAACGTCTACGAAATTCATAAAAAATGACTCTAGGATGATAAAATTCGACGGTTGTGTGATTTTTCAACACTGGTTATTTGAAACATTGGCTTATTTTGGGTGGTTCTATTCAACTGTTTATGTGAAACGATGGCTCGTTTGTACGGTTGCCTCCTGTAAATTTGGCATCCTTTACTACCACTGTGCCGATGAATGTGTAATGGGGATGCAACGTGCCTATGGGCATCCACGTTTGTTGTTAGCTACGCTATCAGAAAACTGACCAGGAAACCCATTTCTCATTCAGTTTCGTTTCTAGTTCTCATCTTGATAATAGATTAGTACTGCTTGTAGATATCCTCCTTAATCACCCAATCAGGTGAACTGAGACGTCCATAGAGTACCCGGAGGTTGGGGGAGACAATTAGTGGAGGTGACAACTGGCTGAAGCAACTAGGAAGCCTCAAAAAATCAACACGGATGCTATCTAGGGGTGTTTGTGGAAGCAATGTCTCAGAAGAGCATAGAGCTAGGCAGGGGTATTAACCTCTACTAGACATAGAGTTTCCCAGGATTTGGACTTGTTGAAGAAAGGGGACAAGTCTAAAGATGGCCTTAATGCACAAGGGATGGGCCTCAAACTTTGTCTGGATGATGAACTGGGGCATTTTCTGTTTGCATTGGATGATGTGTTGTAACAGAAGGGTCTAGACACTCTTCCTAGTCCAATTAACCAAAAGCAGGCTAGGTACCTGAATCTTGGAGCCATAGAGGACTGTGGATTGGATGATCATGTCCATGAGGTGCGTCTTGGATGATATATCTTCAAAGTGAAGCTAAATGCTTAGTTTCTTGAGCTAGGCAAGGGAACCGTATCCCTTTTAAAGTAATGTCTGAAAAACATTCCTCAGATTGAACCAAGGCCTCGTGAATTGAACCCCTAACAATGTGTAGGTCGTGATAATCTCAATCTCATCCCCTCTATAGTAGTAGTAGATTAAAGCTTGTTGAAATTTGAGACGCATCGACGATCATAACCATCATCTTAAGGTTAATGGCCACTTGTTTGTGGACATGGAAGCTGGATAAGGTGCCAATATTTCTATGTGGCCCCTTAGCCGAGGAGGCCATGAGAATCATGTTGTTGATAATGTTGAGATTAGCTTGGACAAGTGTCTTCCACATTGGCTTGGTGTCTAGCATGTGGGAGATTGTTCATTAAGTTGTGATGAGGAGCGATTAAATCACAACCCTAGATCTTATTGGCCAAGGATTTAATTTGAGCCATTAGATCTTAGGTTTAAGTTACAATCGTTATAATGAGACAGAAAAGGAGTTTCTAGGGAAGGACACATTAATTTTTTCAATTAATTTTTGAACGAGATAGAGAGAGAAGAAGAGCTGAAGAAAGAGGAGAGAAGGAGCAGCAAGGAGCATGCAAGCCAAGGAGAATGCACAACATTTATTGCAGTCATTGGCATAGATTTTGAGGCAGTATTTCTGCAGAGAATTGAGGATTTTTGGCATAGACTTTGAGGCAGTATTGCTGCACAGAAATCGAGAAAGTTTGGCACAGATTTCGAGGTAGTATTTATGCACAGAAATCAAGGGTTTTGGCACAGACATTGTGGCAATATTTTCTGCACAGAAGTCTAGGGTTTTGACACAGATTTTGAGACAGTCTCTTCTGCACAGAGATTGAGAGTCTTGGCACAGTTATGAGGTGGTGAAGTGGCTCAGAATTTGAGGTAAGTACAATCAATTGTTGCTGGAAAAGAAATTTGCTGTAAACTCATTTTATTATTATTATTATTTTTTTTTGTTCTGTGGGTTCATAATAAAAACTCTCTAAACTCCCTTTCTACTGATTTTCCCTTTGGAGTTTTTCCAGGGGTATTGGTTGAAAATTTCTGTGTCATTTAATGTGCTTGTTTTCCCTAGTTTCCACTTAGCATTTGCAGTAAATGATTCAATGTGTATTCTTCCATAAGTTGAGTTTTTGAGTACATTTGTGTATGAGGATTAAACCCTAACAACAAAAAACTGTGAAACTTATTGAGATGGATAACTGCGATTGGGTCAAATAAAAATTTACAGGTAACTTGTCCATGAGATCAACTGCCTATGGGACACAATATCTTACATCCCATTGCAACATTTCTCCTATAAAAAGGAAAAAAGTAATGGTAAGCAAATTTTGCTTGGAGACATGGTTCTAGCATTAAAAGAAGTGCTCTTGTGGAAGATTGTTGTAGGTTTATTGTCTACATTGATATTTTGCATGCTTTAATGTTTAAAGAAGGGTGTCACTTGTTCCATGGCTAAATGCTTATCATTGCTGAAATTTGACTTCATAATTGCATGTAAAATTGTCTTCTTCAAGGCCTATAAGGAAATTCTATGTGTGAAGACCTTATACTTAATTTCTCCCCTCACAAGAGCAATAATTGGGTTTTAGAAGTGGATGCCCTAGTGCATCCCACCTTACTCCTTCATTATCTTTCCTTGGAAATTTATGCCATAAAGACTCTACTAGCCTTTGTAGGATAAGGTGGCGGTTTAAAAGTCCTTTGATCACCATAAAACCTAACAAAAACCCTTTTCTTTGTCTCCCTCCTAGATGGCTAGGGCAGATGCTAGGGTTTAGGAGCTGATTTGTGCTTAAACTTGTTATTTTATTGCATAGAGGTGGCTTATAATGTTGGGAAATCCTATGAGTTGGTAGTTAAAACGATTAACCTTATTATGACATTAACTTGTGATGTTTTCATTATTAGTATTAGATTTCTTAATTATTTTTCCTATCATCAAGATTAATGCCAAACAACAAAAGAGGAGAACACAAGATATAGGCACACTGGCAGGGCAAAACCCCCCTCGAAGGGAAAACCCAGTCACAAATTCTTCCTTCAGTAGATTCAAAAGATGAGGCGACCAAGACCCTTACAATCTAGACTCGAGACTACCTCCATCAAGTCACCCTTCTTCCTTTCACTGTGTTAGCATCGAATACATCATCATTGCAATATCTCTGAGGTCATAGCAACAATAGACTTCATTTTTGTGGTGGCACCGAGCCCACCATATTGTAGTTACACCAAGACAATATTGGCACCGAGACTATATTATGTGATAACATCAAAATGTGGGAGCACCGAGCTGTGGTAGACTAAACAATCCGCATTTCCTTAACTGTGATAACACCGAGGGTATGTCTCACTGAGATCCGAACTTCTCACTGTAATTAGCATTGAAATTGTCTCTGAGATTTCACTGAAAACTTCCTTTGAGATGTACCAAAACTTCCTCTCTGTGATCACTGAAATTTCTTTGAAATTGCGAGCTATGAGTTGATGTAATGCAAAGATCCCAGACTGGTATATATAGTGGTTCGTCTGTCCTAAATGAGTCGACATGTATCATGAAGTGATGTGTCTTTTAATTGAGTTGACATGTGTTCTTTTGATAATAATTCTTTTGAGGCCGACTTTGAAGAGGTTGTCTTTGATGAGTAGATGACTTGATGGAGGAGTCAAACAATAAATGATTTCGACAGTAACCTAAAGTCTAAAATGGAGGCTTGACCTATAATTGACACAACATGAAACCCAGGCTTTAATAAGTCAATTCAATTTAATAATAAAATTCTTTCCACTTTCTTTTGACAAATAAATTACATTTTGACTCAAGTACAATAATGAAGGCCGAACCTAGTTACATTTTCCAACATATAATTGGGGTTAATCTCGACAAATCATATAACCTTACAAAATCATAATTGGGGGCAAAACTTAGCATAGGGATATCCTTACATGCCCTAGAAGGGTTGACGTCACCTTTTCTTTTGTTATTTATGCATACCTAACAACCCAAAAATTTTGCTTGGTACTTTGGAGCTTTCTTTGTTCACTTACTTTCCACATACTTATTTTTGTATTATGAAATCTTTGAAGCATGCTATGAATGCCTTGTAATGAACCATGGTCATTTGGATAGAATAATGTGAGGTTTCGCGCCTCTTATTGCCATCTTTTTTATGTTAATCTTTCATATAATAAACCAATTTTTTGTAACCACCCTCCTCCCACATTTACCCAAGTTAACTAGTCCGCTAGGGTTAACATGTGATGAGAAGCTACTATGATGTGATTCGATTCCCCATGTACAATTAAGGAACTGGAACTGACAAAACACAACCAATCTGGCCCTCCACACATGCTACATGACCTCCAGGAGCTAACCAACCCTCCCAGGTGACCAATTCCTGAGGCAACTTGCCTTTGCACTGCCCTAGAGCCTCAATCGCTCCCATGGCAAGGCATGCATGCAACTGGGACCCTCCAATCGCTCCCACAGCAAGGTATCCATGCGACTGTGGCCTTTCTCAGGCAGTTCTGTGCCACTTTTTTAGGGCCAGGATTCAGGCCACTGCCCATAACTCCATGAAACTTCAAGAAATGATAAATACCATTGAAACAAGATTACTAATGCAAACCTTTGATCAATGACTCGACTGGACCCGTACTAGCCATGACAGACATTTTGTCAAACATGTCACAAATATGCAATCTACAGGTCATAACAACAGATCTGAGCAGAAGGGTCTCATACTGTCTAAGATTCGTAAAGAAGCATTGTTGCTCTATAACTATAGTTGCATTATCATCTATTAGGTCATATATTCATTGTTCATTCATTTGCAAATCAAAACATGATGAGAGCCATACATCAAGTTTGTCATAAAACATACTCTTAGCCACCAACATATATTCAATAGAAACAACATGGATATAAAAACCATAAGAGTCACATGAACAAAAATATTTACCCGTCAAATACAAGAGGAAAGGAGCTCTTATTAACATATGCAAAATCCAACCAGGTCTGGGATTCCACGTGTTGAGAAATCTAGGGCATTCAATGTTAACAATTTCTCTTCTTGATAATTGCTTGTGATATGCTTGTTCTTGTTTTACTTATGATCTTTCACTTTGTTAGCTTGTTAGAGTGTTCTTTTTCATCAAGACAATTATCAAAATGAAGACAAGTGACACAAAATATAGGCTTCTCTAGCCAGGGCCAAAACCTCTGACCTCTTGAGAGGAAAACTTGATAAAATTCTTCTTCTAGATCTGATCTTCAATTGTACCAAGACCATGGCACTGAACCCTTGACCATAGTATCCTTCCAAGAAACTTGTCACCCACCTTGATCTGCTTCTCCCTTCCTTTATCTTTCCTCCTAGAGAAACTCGGTCTCTATTTCGTTGTACTGCACCTTTACGACTTCCTTAGAGAATCTCGGTCTCTAGTTTTTCCAGGGAGAACCTCGGCCTTCACTTTGATCACTTAGTAGAGTTTCTCTCTTGCTGCCCTAGAAGAATCTGTTGCCCAAACTTCGTACTTCCCAGAAGAATCTGCTGCTCAGACTTCACACTGCGCAAAACATTCTGCACTTCCTAGAAGAATCTTCGCTGTACCCAGTAGATGATGACCCGAAAGAATTTTCATCCTACCTTTTTGTTGTTTCTTCTTCTTCCTCCTTTAGGCCTCTTTTCTTTTGCCTTCTACTTCGCACTTTTCCAGTGAATGCTTGTACGAATTGTGTGTCTCCAAATGAGGCTGATTAGGGCTATATATACCCTTCTTCGCTGCCCTTTAGGCCGACTTGACAGCTGGAGTTTAGGCCGAATTCATTTTGCAACTTCCTCATAGTTTGTAGGCCGACTTGAAGGGGTTTGATGACAAGTTCTTGGAGGATACTTTACATAAACAATATTGATCTTTTGCCAAGTGTAACATGACTTCATTTACATGACAATGACTCTTTTATGACTAGATGAATAAACCCTGAAGACTCTCAATGGGAGTCTTGACTCAAAAACAAAATCCCTTGCTCATGAAACCCAAGAAGCAAGTTAAAATAATAATCTCATTTTTCTTATTTACATCTCTTTATATAAAATCATAATTACATGTCATTATGAAGACTGAACCTAGCAATGTTGCATTAATTGTTATCGCGATAATATCAGTGCGAGGAAAAAATCGTAATTATGGGGAAATAATTGGGAAAAAATCGTTTGGTACAAAATTATTATTATTA
>APFE030550632.1:50146-70289 GCA_000404065.3 Pinus taeda
AAGGATGAAAATGAAGATTAAGGAGAATGTCATTTTTACTTTAAGAATTTAACATTACCATGAATAGCATATCAATACTAGGGCTTAGACTTGATCATTAAGCTACCCCACTAAAAAATTATTTGTTTCTTTAAAAAAAATTGCATTTCAAACATTTAGCATCCCTTATAAAACCTCGCTGCCCCAACTGCCCGCGATAATTTCTGATTTTATCACGATTTTTTGGAAAAACTCCCGATAATTTCCAAAAAATCGGGCAAAAAAAAATACCGGCGATAATTTCGAATAGAACTCGCGATAAAACGATAAAATCGTGATAATATCGCGATTTTCACAACACTGGAACCTAGTTACACTTTTTCAACACCACGTACCACTCGACCATAGATTGGCTGAACCAAATCTTTCTTTCAACCCTCGTGCCATAGTCCAAGCATGAATGTGAGATCTCATAAAACAACTCAATCAAAGCCAAACTAAGTCTTTCAGAGGCCAAACCACCTCAACCCTCAGTCAGTGATTCTATCTCATGGTCGGACATCACTAATCATCACCAGATTGGTCTCTACCCAAGCTGTCTAGGGCTCTAGAGCGTTTGTTCCAACCAGGGCTTCTAGGACTGGTAACTCAACCCATAACTGCTACCAGGCTTCCAAAGCGTTTGTCCAACTAGGGCTTCTAGGACTAGTAACTCAACCCACCAAGGGCTTCTAGAGTGTTTGTCCAACCAAAGCTTCTAGGACTAGTAACTCAACCCAAGCTGTTACAGGGCTTCTAGAGCGTTTGTCCAACCAAGGCTTCCAAGAATTAGTAACTCAACCCACAGCCAAAAGAACATGAGCACCAACCAGAAAAACAAAGATAAAATCCACAACACCATGGCTATCCAGGAAATGGCAAGGCTAGGTAAATCCACTTTCAATCCGGGCAATCCTCCATGCCAATGTCAAATCATAACTAAGAAACCACATTCATGTGCCATGCATGCCAAAACTAGCAAGGAAATCATACATGCAACTGGGTACTTGCAAGCTAAGCCTGCTGTAGCTGTTGATCCCGATGTCCTCTTGCGCTTTCCTGCTCTTCCTTTGCCTTCTTGCTCCAAATCCCAAGTATGCCACACTCCTCCAAGAGTGCTCCAAGAAACTCTTAAGTGTCCAAGAGTACGAGAGAGTATAGAAAATGAGAGCTCCAAAACTGAATTGACAAAAAACTACAAACTGAACCTTAGAAACCTTTTTTATTAATGAGGCCTCTATTTCTTTCATTTTCCGTTATTTTCCTTCATTTTCCTCCTCACATGCAACCTATGACCTATGACCTTCCTTTTCTCCTAATTTCTATTATTTTCATAAATAAAATGCTAATTAATGCCACTTTGTCTTTCCAAAGCCTTGCCATCCCTATCACTATGTTTTTGCCCAACATTCAACTTGGAATACGTGTCCCATGACGTTGGTTATTATTTTTCCTTTATTAACTTTATTACATGGATTTTTGACCAGGGTTGTTACAGAACCCTTCCCCTTGCGGGAACACCATCCTCGATGCTCAATGACACATACAACCAATAAGACTGATGAAAAGCAAAACATATTGCCCATGGAGCTTTACAACTTAGCTCATTGCAGTATCTACAGTGATCATCTTGTTGAAAACAAGCCAAAATGAGAAACATAACAACATGACAACCATAATGAGATGACACCCATACCACTTATTGGAGCATTATAACGCAACTCATGGCGATATTTACATCCATATACATATATACACATGTACAAAAACATCACACCAAAACATATGCCAAAAACATTCGTTCAAATAGCGAATAGAGAATCAACTATCTCCCATGTAGCTTCATCGGGCCCAAAGTGTTTCCATTGCACTTTAACTTGCTTGATTACTCGGTTTCGAAGCATGAACATCTTTCTCTGCAAAATGCACTGAGGTTCCAGTTGGAATTCTCCTTTTGGTTCCAACTGCAATACAAACAAGTCAATCACATGATCAACATTTTTAACATACTTCTTAAGCAATGACACATGGAAAACATGGAATTTCATTGTTGGAGGTAGTGCAAATCGATAGGCTACTGACCCAATCCTTTCAAGAATCTTGAAAGGTCCACAAGACTGAGGTGCCAACATGACACATGATCCAATCCTCAAAGAGCTCTTCTTGGGATTGATGCGCAAATACGCTTGTTCCCCAACCTGAAACTCAAACAACCTGTTGAGATCTGCATAACTTTTTTTTCTGCCTTGTGTTTCCTTCAGATTCTTCTTGATTACCTGCATTTCTTGTTCTATTTTTGCCAACATGTCCAACCCTATCAACACCCTGTTAATTGGATCACTCCAACTGATGGGAGTATTACAACTCCGCCCATATAGTGCCTCAAACGTACTCATCCTCAAAGATTCTTGATACCCATTATTATAAGCGAACTCAACCAACAGAATATACTACTCCCATCTCTTTTGCTGATGCATCACATACATCTTCAATGTTGAAAAATGGCAACAAGAAATGCTAAAAATAGAAGTGCTAAAAATAGCACTGCTAAAAAATAGTAGTTTGGGTACCAGTGCTGGATTGAGCAATAGGGAATGAAAAATGGAAGTGCTAAAAATAACATTCTATTTTTAGCAGTTCAGGATGGATTCCTATTTTAGTCAGTCCGTGGACTAAAAATATGAAATAAAATTCGAATTTGAACTTAACAACGATTTGAAAATAAATTAATTAATTCACCATGATTTAATTAATTGTGAAAAATCAAACATGAAATGTATGTGAGGACATGCAACAGTTTCTCTATTAATTGAGGAATTTATCCATCAGTTAAAGAGATAAGGATGAGTTCTAATTAGTTGGCTCAGTTAACTGAGCCAAGTCCAGTTAGATTGATTTAAATAGTTTGTTTAAATTAATGTGAGTTCAGTTAGTTAATGCATGCTTGCATATAATTGCTGCACTTCAGATAACTAAAGATTCTCTCATGAATAACTCATGCATGTTAGTTCAGACAGAGACCCAATTGAGATCAAATAAGGGACAATGTACTATCAGTTGGATGAAATTTTTCCTATAAAGGAATCTCAGCCATGGATGAGGATTTATCTCCTTCAAGACTGCGTAGTTGGATCATAGGTTAGTGAGTGTGTGAAGAGGCCAATTCACATAAGTGGTTGCACTGGACCCCAATCAGAATTGCGTAAAGAAATAGGAGGCTTGGAGGGCAGACCATAGGTTAGATAGAGGCCTTTGACTGTTTATGAGCAACAAAGATATTGCAGAGAGAGCAGGATAGCTTTTGAGCTGATTCTTTTTGTAATACTTGTTATATTTCCACTTGTATGATAATACATAGATGGGGTTTAAGGCTGGTGCTTTCCCCTGGATATTTCTTCTGTGTTATGTGCGATTGATTTCTCCATATCAGTTATATATGTTCTTGTTGATGTTGCTCATGTTCGATTAAGCTTCCGCTAAATTGGTTGTAGAAGTAGATCAAGTATTTCGCTTTAGTCTATTGCATTATCAGGTGATCTACAGGTGGGAATTTCTACATGGTATCAGAGCTAACTGATTTGTAGAAAAATTATACATGGTATCAGAGCGAGGTTTTGTAGAAAAAGTTCTACATGGTATCAGAGCAAAGGTGATCAAAGGAGAGAACAGTGTACTGAGAGAAGATTTCAAAGTTTTGAGTTTTGGGTCGAGAGTTTGCAGAGCATATCTGAAAATTTCTGTACAAAATTTTCAGAAACAAATAGCAAATTTGGATTCAGCCGATTTTTTTTTTGAATTTGGGTCTTTTTCCGCAAGGAATCCAAATTTGCTATTTGTTTCTGAAAATATCTGTACAAAATTTTTAGAAACAAATAGCAATTTTGGATTCCTTGCGGAAAAAGACCCAAATTCAAAAAAAAAAATCGGCTGAATCGGAGTTCGAATGAGGGAGATATCGTTGATTTAAAATCAACTTTTTTTTCTAGAAAATTTCGTGACGGCGGGAAAATGGAAACAGATTGGTCTGCTAGCCAAGAACCTGTATGCACTTGAGGTACAAGATGCATGCAAAGCCTTGAGGAGCAAGGCAAGTGTTAGATATTTGGTGGTTGAGAGGGAGAGTAAATTACCTCTCAACATGCAACGCGAGAAGAAGTCTTAGACAATTGTGGAGGAGCCACGATTGGTGCAGCAACTTTAGGAGGTTGTGGAACAACCACAACAGGGGAAGCTGAGAGGAGATCGAGTAGAGACATACTCATGCAGAGACCTCTAGTAGGGGGAAACTTCGAGCCAGGTGGGCAGAGGGATCACATGCAGCCATACCTCCAAGTAGGAGGTGGGGCGATGTGGAGCGATTGTCCGAAGGAGGAGTGGCAGGATCCTTGAGGTACCCAACCTCTTTGATTCAACTTTGCTACGAGAGCCCCGATGAGGAGTAGCAGGACTGGCTGAGTGGGTAGAGACAGATGTGGATGGAGCTGCAGAGAGAGCTACAGTGCAGGAGTCCCAGGACTGTGTAGAGCTAGTAGGTTGCAACCATGCGAGAGGCACAGGAGTGTTGCACCAGTGTAGGATGACATAGAGAGGTGTGCAACGGTGCGAGATGCATGGAGTGTTGCAGCAGCTCAGAGGTCAAAGGGGGAACACTTGTCAGCAGCAGGTAGAGCTTCAGCATCAGAGTATGTTTCTAGCCCAACAAAGAGGTCAGTTGGGAGTTTTTTGTTCCTAGAGTTGCTGGAGCAACCACACTTGATAGAAGTGTTGCATGCAGAACATTCTAGAGGTACAGGATCGGGTTCGAGTTGAAGCCGTTCTTGTTGAGAGGGAGTGTTGAAAAATGGCAACAAGAAATGCTAAAAATAGAAGTGCTAAAAATAGCAGTTTGGGTACCAGTGCTGGATTGAGCAATAGGGAATGAAAAATGGAAGTGCTAAAAATAGCATTCTATTTTTAACAGTTCAGGATGGATTCCTATTTTAGTCAGTCCCTGGGCTAAAAATAGGAAGTAAAATTCGAATTTGAACTTAACAACTGTTTGAAAATAAATAAATTAATTCACCATGAGTTAATTAGTTGTGAAAAATCAAACATGAAGTCTATGTGAGTACATGCAACAGTTTTTCTATTAATTGAGGAATTTATCCATTAGTTAAAGAGATTAGGATGAGTTCTAATTTGAGTTGTAATTAGTTGGCTCAGTTAACTGAGTCAAGTCCAGTTAGATTGATTTAAACAGTTTGTTTAAATTAATGTGAGTTCAGTTAGTTAATGCATGCTTGCATATTATTGCTGCACTTCAGATAACTGAAGATTCTCTCATGAATAACTCATGCATGTCAGTTCAGACAGAGACCCAATTGAGATCAAAGAAGGGACAATGTACTATCAGTTGGATGAAATTTTTCCTATAAAGGAATCTCATCCATGGATGAGGATTTATCTCCTTCAGGACTGCGTAGTTGGATAAGAGGTTAGTGAGTGTGTGAAGAAGCCAATTCACACAAGTGGTTGCACTGGACCCCAATCAGAATTGCGTAAAGAAATAGGAGGCTTGGAGGGCAGACCAGAGGTTAGATAGAGGCCTTTGACTATCTATGAGCAACAAAGGTATTGCAGAGAGAGCAGGATATCTTTTGAGCTGATCCTTTTTGTAATACTAGTTATATTTCCACTTGTATGATAATACAGAGATGGGGTTTTAGGCTGGTGCTTTCCCTTGGATATTTTTTCTGTGTTATGTGTGATTGATTTCTCCATATCAGTTATGTGTTCTTATTGATGTTGCTCGTGTTCGATTAAGCTTCCGCTAAATTGGTTGTAGAAGTAGATCAAGTATTTTGCTTTAGTCTATTGCATTATCAGGTGATCTACAGGTGGGAATTTCTACATGGTATCAGAGCTAATTGATTTGTAGAAAAATTCTACACTCAACATGTCCTTCAATATCCTGTTGACTCTCTGTCCGCGGATGATAAGTTGTGCTAAAGGCCAACTCTGTACCTAACCTTGCAAATAACTCTTTCCAGAATCTAGAAGTGAACTTGGTATCCCTGTCTGACACAATTTTCTTCGGTACATCATTTAATCTCACTACATCTCTGATGAAGACGTGCTACATCATTAGCTGAATAAGTAGACTTCAATGGAATGAAGTGCACTACTTTTGTCAACCTCTTCACAACAAACATGATGGAATCATGTTGTCTAGATGTCCTCGGCAAAACTGTAATGAAGTACATGGAAATGACCTCCCATTTCCATTATGGAATCAAAATCGGCTGTAGTAGACCACCTGGATACTTACACTCTCCCTTTACCTGTTGACAGTCCAAGCACCTAGCCACAAAATCTGCCACTCCCTTCTTCAAGTTTGGCCAATAGTAGAACTTTTTTATTGTTGTTAATGTCTTCTGATATCTTGGGTGACATGAATATGGCTTAGCATGAAATTCCCTCAAGGTAAGCTTCTTGAGCTCAATGTTGTCTGACACATATATCTTGTCCCTAAATTTGGCCAAACCATTTGCTGTGAGACAACAATCCTCATCCTAATCACTTGTACCCTACTGTAACCTGTGCATAAGCTCTATGTACCTGTCATTCTGATGTCCTGCCCGTAAGATCTAATCTTGTAAATCTGTCCCATAGGAGCTCATAGCCGTTATATGGATTACCTGTATCCTCCTGCTAAGAACATCTACAACTCTGTTCTCTTTTCCTTTAATGTATCTGATCTCAAAGTTGAACTCACTGATCGTGGCCAACCGTCTAGCTTGCTTGGCATTCAAATTCGGTTGGTCAAATATATACCTCAATCCACTGTGATCAATCATCAATACAAACCTTCTGCCAAGAAGACAGTGCCTCCACATCTTTAATGCATGGATGATCGCTGCTAACTCAAGATCATGTGTCGGATAATTCTGCTCGTGCTTATTCAATTTCCTCGATTCAAGCATACCATCTGTCCTTCTTGCGTAAAAACTCCACCAAGTCCTCTCTTACAAGCATCTGTGCACACCACAAACTTTGTCTGGATCCGCGAATCTTTAAAATTGCAGCATTTGTCAACCACTGCTTTAACTGCTCAAAACTCGCTGCACATTCCTCTATCCATTCAAATTTATTACCTTTCCTTTGCATGACGTAATAGGATAAACAAATTGTGAGAAGTTCATAATGAACCTCCTATAATAACTTACTAACCCCATAAAGGACCTTACCTCATCCACATTCCTAGGAGCTTCCTACTCCATGATAGCCCTTACCTTTTCCAGATCCACTGCTATGCCTTCCTTGGAAACCACATGCTCCAAGTAGTGTACCTCTGCGTGAAAGAAACTACATTTGCTAAGCTTGGCATACAACTGATGCTCTCTTAGCAATCTCAATACTGCTGCTAAGTGTTCGACATGTTCTTCCTCATTTTTAGAATATACTAATATATCATTTATGAATACAATAACAAACTTGTCTAGATAAGGACGCAATACACTATTCATCAAGCACATAAAAGTAGCTGGAGCATTAGTCAAACCAAATGGAACTACAACAAACTTATAATGGCCATACCTAGTCCGGAAAGATGTCTTGTAAATGCCCTATTCTTTAATACGTACCCGATGATATCCTGATCTCAAATCAATCTTCGAGAACACTGTTGCTCCCTTCGACTGATCAAACAAGTCATCGATCCTCGACAACAGATACAAGTTCTTGATGGTCACTTTGTTCAACTGCCTATAATGAATGCGTAACCTGAGAGTACCATATTTTTTCTTCACAAACAACACTGGTGCACCCCAAGGCGACACACTTGGCCTAATGTGTTGATCAGTGGTTGTCTTTGATGTCAACCCAAGCAGCACCAGGGGCTACCCCGATATTGCAAGGGCATTTTGACTTCACAACTTACTCTATTTTGAGCCAAGGATCTTCTAGATGGACTCTACTCATTGAGATGTTTTCATTGATATATGGCACGTCAAGTAATTCTTCACGGTTTGAGAGATATTCATGTTTGAAGTTCGTAACCCTAGTTAGTGGGCTAAAACCCTATGGGGTTGTGGCATGGCACTCATAATTGGTTGTGGTCATTGAATAATCAATAATTAATAAATCTTTTTGCTCCTAAAATACCTCCAACTTTCACTTGTTGAGGACCCTTTCAACTCAAGACATTCATATAAATAATGACCCTCATATCCTCCTCTAGTAGGGATTTTGTGGTTTCAAACATGTTATCGTGGCATTTTCGCTATAACTTTTTTTTTCTGTGAAGTTTTAGAAGTTGAACTTAAAACCCATTTGAGTCGCAATCTTGATGAACCTCGTGACTGAATTTCAGATCTTGGCTTGCTATATTTTCGGAGATATGATCCGAGGAAGTTAGGGTTTTTGCAGGCTCCCGAATTCCATGTCAAACAAGTGACTTTGATAAAATAGTCATAACTTTCTCTCTGAGCATTGGATTCAAATTTCGTAAATAGTCACAAAAATAGAACAGACTGTAGTTTGTTGAGTAGTGTTTTCAGGGCCGAAGGTTGCAACAGTGACACATGGCACTTCGTACAAGTTCGCTTTATTGAATCAGTCTATAGTCAGGTCATCGTGGGAGATTGGGCATAACTTTTTCTTGAAGAAACCAATCTTGATCAGACCTGTGGGGTTGGAAAGAGGACCTTGAGGACTACCACAAGACGGAATTTCAGACCTTGGAGATCCGAAATTACATAGATACAACAAATTCAATATTGAGCTCCTAGAAGGCAAGAAAAAACATGCATTCAAGGATCACTGTAGTAAGGACCACACATCAACAGTCAAGGGTAAGTCTCCTACAACATGGTATGTATGATTAGTGTTTACATTTTAAATATGAGTATCATCTCTAACATATATTTTTGCAGGACAACGTAGGGATATACAGGGTCTCAATTATATCTCTATGTCTCTATATGTTACAGTTAGTTTTGATACCACACTTCGGATGTCCAGTTCTTGATACTACACATTTGATGCTACATATTCTTGATGCTACACCAAGTTTGCTAAATCTATATGATGTTGTAATTTCATGTTACTTGTCTTGTCATAGTTGATAGAATGGTCTCCGTTGTTGTACTTAGAACTTGGTCCATCACAAGTCTAGGGTCTGTCATCAGTTTTTATTGTATATATCTTTAGGTCAGTTTTGGATATAGTCTTGTATAGAGTCCAGACCTATATCAAGAGTGGGAGTCTTTGTCTACTGCTGCAACAAGTACATATCAAAAGTGACAAGCACACTTCAGGTACGCATTGTAATTTGAATTTGTATTTATTCATTATTATGCACTTACATGTGTTTTGTAGGCATAGGTAAGTTGAAGGGTATTTTGTTTTGTTTTGGGATTGGTTTCACCGGGCAAATTTTGCATGCAGGTAGAAGAAGATTCGTATACAACTTCAAGCAAGAATTCAAGAGTAGAAGTATCAAATCAAAGGAAGCATTTCAGTGGGACGCCCTTTGAAGACATGGCAGCCATCCGTATATTGTGAAGAAGTGTCAAGGCCAAGAGTCATCATTGTAAAGTTGTAAAAGAGTTATTTGTAAAAGTGTCATCATTGGAAGAGTCATTATTGTAAAAGAGTCAATCTGCCTAGAGTCGAAAAGGCATTATTGGGAGGTATAGGAGTCTATGTTGGGATGATGTCATGGTTGGGTTGCAGGTCATAGTGTGATTGGGTGTTCGGTCAAAATCATTGTAAGTCATATTGTATCGTGGATCGTTGTCCCTGGTACGAGAATCCACACTCTTGTCTCATGTCAGTCATTATAGGGTGGTAGGGAGGTGCTCGGCTAGTGCATGAAGTCACTTACAGGTTGGAGCTTGTGAACACTTCAGGGTGGTAGGTTGGTCTAGGATGTTGGGGCATTCATTCAATTGATTACTGAAGAAACCAGGGCGCTGGGGCGTCCTTCCAGTGGGAGCTGGAGAAGAATGCTTTTCTAGAATTCTAGGAAGTTGTTGCTTTCATTTCAGTTGGGGCTGGAGATTAAAGAATTTATTAGAAAAACGTTCGGTGGTTTTTGACCCGGATGGGGTTTTCCACCTAAAATTCTTGTGTCTATTGTGTTCTTTTATTTACTGATATTACTGCATAAACATTAATTATAATTGAAGATTAACTAATGCTCTAAAATTTTTTAAAAGTGCTAATTGCTAAGGAAAACTGATTCAATCCCCGCAGTGTTTCCAACATAATGTACCCCTTGTTAAGCATTTCCTTCAACTACAACTTCAATTCCACTAACTCTGGTGTGCTTATCCTGTATGGTGCCTTTGATGCTGGTGCTTCCCTTGGTACAAACTCAATAGAGGCCACTTCCTTGTGAGGCAATAACTCAGAAATCTTTGTTGGAAACACATCTTGAAACTACTGTAGAACCGGGTACCTGCTCAAGACATCTGCATCCTCAACTTCCTTACCTTTGTCACTAAAAATATGCACTGCAAATAATTCATCCTTTTCTGCGACTACACTTTGCCTGCATCACTGTCACCATTCTAACTGATGTTGTTTTCTTCTTACTCTATAAGACTCTTCGTTCCCCATTTTCATCCAAGCACTCAATAGCCTTGTCATAACAATCCACCTTGGTCCAATGAAGATATAACCCGCCCATACCCAACAACATACTGTATGATCCCAATGGAAGTACATTCAAGTGTGTTGAGGTAGGCATACCATTCAACTCAAACGCACAAGCTCATACTCGGTGATGAACTCTCTTCTTTGTACCTATAGCCAACTACACTAACCAAGATTCTGCATGCACTTCTTTATTCAAACCACACTTATCCACCAGGTTAGGATTAACATAACTATAATTAGATCCAGGGTCAATCAAAAATAGAAACAACTTGATCACAAAGCTTACCATCCATATCGATAATAGACGCCTTGTGATCTGCCTGCATGTTATTCAACGTTGCATATATCTGTGGAATACTCTGTCCAACATCCCCCACTGTTTGTGCTTCTGGGGCATTGTAAATCTGCGATATACCACCCTGATGCTGTGACAATCCCTCTGACGATGATCCTTGCCACAAGTTCTACACTGTAAAGGCTTCCAACTTGCACCCTTGTTCTACTCCTCATATTGAAGTTCCCGTTCTTTGTCAGATGCACTGAACTTCTTATGCGATGTTGCATTCTCTTTGTTACCTGTGTCTTGAGGCCTTGTTCGCTTCTTATCCCATTTTCCTTTATTCTTTGCATTACCTCTCCAATCCTGTTTAGTCTCGGATTTGCGCTTTGATTGCTCATAACAATGCTTTAGCTTTTGGATGGCTTCCTCCAATGATCCAAGCTTATCAAAATCAATCCTTTCTTTGAATGTTACCGGTGACCCACTGGGAATCTTTGGATCTTCGCTTTCTCCTCCTTCAGATAAGGCACATACCTCAATAACTCTAAGAATCTGCTAGTGTACTCCTCCTCGGTTATAGATCCCATATTCAACTCATATAATTCCTTTGCCTTGTCATCGTAGTATCTCTCAATAGATACTTTTTCTTGAATAGTCTCTCGAACTCACTCCAATTCAACTCCTCTTCATGAATACCTCTGACATTCTTTACATCTTCTCACCAGATATCTGCTTTACCTTTAACACCGAATGTAGCTATTATGGCCTTCATGTTCGCTCAGTAATCATGCAATTGGAAGAACTTATTCATTCCAAGCAACCATTCTTAGACATTTTGTTACTTCTTCATTTCTCCATAAAATGTATGTGGCTTTGCTTTCTTTAACTCATCCGACAAATATCCCCTGTCACTCCTCTTGTAAGGATGATAGCGATGATGACGGTGATACTTGTCTAAACCAGAACTAGAATAATGCCCATGTCCACTTGCTCGTCTATCAGGTGTATCCAAGAATCTGCCATCTCTGATCGTGTCATATCTATCCGACTTGTGACCACCATGTGACTTGCTGCGATATGCTCCATTAGTCCTATCCTCTTGCCCATGGTTGGTCTGAAGTCATCCCTGTCTCTGCAAGTCCAACAAACTTTGAAGGATACCTGCATTAATTTCTGCTTGTTTTTTCTATGCTTGAATGATCCTTCATTATCTTCTTTGCAACTCCTTATTTCTGCCTTCAAACTTCTCAATGTGTCTGCTATGTCAGAAGAGTGCCCAACACTATGCTGCTCATTTGGTCCATAGAGAGTCTTGTTAATTGTACTCTACCATTCTGCTAGTCCTCTTTGATCTTCTCGTCTTGGAAGGTATATCATGTTAGCTAAACCACATCATAAACAAACCAACGTACCTCAATTTAGTTCGGGAAGGATATCTTGTCTACAAGACCAACCAGATTAGTGCAATACATATATAAACATAATCATATCAACATTTAATCATCATTTCAACCATTATCCAATCATCAATGCATGAACATACCAACCACATACCATGACCTCATGCACGATAAATATATTCATAACAACATATAAGCACTGACATGCATAACCAATGCATGATTGATATACACTCACGACAAACACATCCAACAACAGTACCATCAACTTTCACAGGTTGACACTACTGCATCTATGACGAACATCATGCATATGCAACAACCACATAGACTGGAAGCATAAGGAACACGTATGTAATCGACATGTATGCATCACTAACCACGCCACCCATCCAGTCTAATGGGTGAACCATGCTTTGTTACCACTCTGTAACCACCCTCCTCTCACATTTACCCAAGTTAACTGGTCCCCTGGGGTAAACATGTGATGAGAGGCTACTATGATGTTATTTGACTCCCCATGTGCAGTTAAGGAAGTGGAACCGACAAAAGACAACCAATCTGACCCTCCACACATACTATAGAACCTCGAGGAGCTAACCAACCCTTCCAGGTGACCAACCCTTGAGGCAACTTGCCTTTTCCCTGCTCTAAAGCTTCAGTTGCTCCCATGACAAAGCATGCATGCAAATGGGACCCTTCAGTCGCTCCACAACAAGGCATCCATGCGACTGTGGCCTTTCTTAGGCAATACTGTGCCAACGACTTTGGATTTTGTGCCACCTTTTCAGAGCTAGGACTCCAGCCATTGCCCAGAACTCCATGAAACTTCCAAAAATGATAAATAACATTGAAACAAGATTACTAATGCAAAAAATTTAATCAATGACTTGATTGGACCCCTACTAGCCATGACAAACATTTCGTCAAACATGTCACAAATATGCAATCTACAGGTCATAACAACAGATCTGAGCATAGGGGTCTCATACTTATCTGAGATTCGTAAAAAAACATTGTTGCTCTATCACTATAGCTGCATTATCATCTATTCGGTCATATATTCATTGTTCATTCATTTGCAAATTTGTTAAAATTGGCAACTAGGGCCAAATTCCATCTTAGGACAACTCATATGATGGAGATGCTTATTGCATTGGATTCCTCTTTTCGAGAGGTCCAATTTTGATATAAAGATCATCTCTTTCTGACAAGCAGAAGTGGGATTTTGAAGTTATTCTCTCTCATGCACAAATTGTCAAGGTCGGCCTCAGTCAAATGTGGGCGAAAAACCCAGTAGATGTGTCTCCTCACCCTCAACGAAGTGTATAAATAGGAGTGACCTCTCTCCTCATTTGGACATCACACATCTCTCTCTCTCCTCTCTTGATTGGTTCGTACAACGTGGAGGCAACCTCTCTCTACTTCGCATGTGTGGCAGGAGGTCAAATTTTTGGGATTGTTTGCTCGCTGAATTTTAGGAAAACAGACTAGCGTTGACCAGGCCTCATTTGACCAATGTTGACTTTGTTTTTGAGGGCAGAAATTCGATCTTTGGAGGTTGCATTTATTGGCATAGAAATTGAGGTGATTAGGAAATTTGACTAGGGTTGACTTCATCATTGACTTCAACATTTGACCGCAAAAATTACAATAGTGTTTGACTGGGTTTGACCAAATTGTTTTAGGCTAACTTTGACTCTCTTGGAAGGCCGAATTGAACTGTTGTTTTCCAAGCTACTTGGAGGACATTTTGGTGTTGCTTTGACCAATGTTGACTTTTTGGTTAGGGCTGCAGTTGACTGTTGATTTTGACAGGACTGTTTTGGGCAAGTAAACTTGATATTTGTACTCTCTCTCTTTGCTGAACTATTGAATAATAATAAGAAGATTTGATCAATGGGTTTCCCCATATTGGGTTTTTTCCCTGGCATTCGCCAAATCTTGTGTCCTCTTGTCTTGGCTTGTCTTCTGCACATATTTTTATGTTCTATCTGCATTTACTGTCAATGTGTTTAAGTTAATGTGATTGCTACTGGAAATAATTGGATATTGTCATTGGGATGATAAGGAACATTGAAGTAAATTGGGCTAAAGCATAGAACATACCACTGTTATCTAAAATTAACATGGTATCAGAGCTCAAGTGAAGACAAAGCCCAAGCAAGATTGAGGAAAAACAATCACTAAGGGAAAGTGTTGGACAAGAACTTGGAACATGTCCCAATGATGACTACATATTACTTCATCCGAGGACAAGCTTAAGGCCAAATCCGACTATCATGCATGGAAGATGTCTCTAGATTTCACATTGGAAGAAAATGATGCCATGGACTATGTCAAAGGAAGAATAAGGGAGCCTCCTTCAAATGCATCCACAACTACACAAAGTACAAGAAAGGTGAGGTTAAAGCTAAGAAAATTATTGTTGATTCTATTCACAAGCCTTTGGTTGCATATATTTATGATTTGGAAACATCTAAGGAGATGTATGACACGCTGGTTGGGATGTTCAAAGTAAATAATTTAAATCAAGTTCTCTTTCTCAAGAACAAGTTAAAAGACATCAAGATGTATAGAGGAGAATCCTTCCGATCCTACTTCATGAGGATTACCGACATTAATAATGATCTCCTATCTATTGGAGAAGTCATTGGTGACAGGGAGCTCACTCTTATAACACTTGGAGGCCTTACAAGAGAATGGGATGTGTTCAACACTACCATCCTCAACAATGACAGGATTCCAAAATTTGATAAATTATTGGCTAGATGCACTCAAGAAGAAATAAGGATCATGGAATGAGACAAACCCTCCAATGGAAGCAATCCTACTGCTTTCTCTCCTCATGCTAAGAGGAAGAACAATGCTGGTCCAAGAAGACAAGGTCAAGGGTTCAAGATGGGATTCAAAGAAGAAAAGGAAGATGCTTCAATTGTAACTGGTTTGGCCACTTCGCTAGAGAGTGTCCTCCCAAGAAGGATACTCCAGAGATGATGACAACCATAATAACAACTACAAGGGAAATGACAATCAAATGAGCAATAGGTTCAACAACAAAGGAAAGAGGAATGCTCCCGCTACTCGAAAGGGAAATGGTCGTCCTCCCATAAAGTCGAGAAACTCTAGGGGTGATGAAGTTAATGCAGGTGAAAAGCAAAAGGAATTTTATCTTATTTCTGCCCTCACCACTACTTCTTCGGATACATTAGATCATTGGTTGATTGATAGTGGTGCGTCAAGGCACTTCACTGGGTACAAAGAGGCTCTTTCAAACTTGATTGAAAAGAAGACAACTATGGAGATTATACTTGGGGATAATGCCACTTATCCTGTGAAGGAATTGGGACTGTTACTCTTCACTTAAATCAAGGTCAAAACCTCCACTTACAAGAAGTATTGTATGTACGTGATTTGAAAAAGAATTTGGTCTCTATTTTTGTGTTGGAAGATAAAGGTTTCAAGGTGACATTCATTGATGGGAATGTTTGTGTTTGCAAAAGAACCCAAGAGATGCATTCACTCTTGCATTTAGGGTTGAAGGTCTTGATCAGGTTGGAGGAAGTCCTTTGGGGGAAATGATTTGTGATACTTCTCTTCAATCCGAATTATGACACCAGAGATTTGCTCACCTTCATTTCAAAGCCTTACTGGATGTAAGGAAGATGGTCATAGGTATGCTCAAATTGAACTTAGATCATGAAGGTGTTTGTCAGAGCTGTGAAGCTAGAAAACGTACAAAGGGACCATTCCCCTCAAGTGAAACTCAAACCACCGATATTCTTCAATTGGTTCATTCTGATCTATTAGGTATGTTGCCCGTGACATTTTTGGGTGGATATTTATACTATGCTATTTTTGTGGATGACTTCTCTCGCAAAACATGGATTTATTTTTTAAAAAAGAAGGATAAAGTGTTCAAATGGTTCCGCTCTTTCAAAGCCTTGGTCGAGAATCAAACAGGGAAGAAGATCAAAATATTGAGGACCGATAATGGGACCGAATATGAGTCAAAAGAATTCAATGACTATTGTAGAGAAGTTGGCATTAAGAGGGAGACCACTACTGCATATACTCTTGAACGAAATGTTGTTGTTGAAAGGAAGAATCGAACTATCATAGAAGCCCCCTGCGCCATGCTTCATGACCAACATCTACCGAAGTGCTTATGGGGAGAATCTGCCAACACCGTTGTGTATGTTCAAAATAGATGCCTACATCAAGCTTTGGACTTCAAGACACATGAAGAAGTTTTCATCAGTAAGAAACCTGATGTTTCTCATTTTAGAATTTTTGGCTGCGACATATATTTTCATGTGCCAAAAGAGAAAAGAAACAAACTAGATGCATCTAGGAAGAAAGGAACGTTTGTGGGCTACAGTGAAACTTCGAAGGCATATAGAATCTATGTGCTTGGTCAAAGGGAAGTAGAAATAAGACATGATGTCACTT
This sequence comes from Pinus taeda, assembly GCA_000404065.3. Classification (NCBI taxonomy): domain Eukaryota; kingdom Viridiplantae; phylum Streptophyta; class Pinopsida; order Pinales; family Pinaceae; genus Pinus; species Pinus taeda. Next base: position 66,938 of record APFE030550632.1, read on the forward strand.
TTGATGAAGATTCTGCCTTTAGGAAAGTTCAAGATCTTCTTATCCCTAGGAAGGACAATAATAATGATGATGATGTAGGAAAGTAGGATGAGCCTTCGACTAATGATCTGATGCTCGATGTTGAAGGTCCGATGGATCCCATTGATCCACCTCCTAATGAGCCCACTACTTCAAGAAAAAGACCTTTGTGGCTCAAAGATACTTTTGAAGATGCTGAGAAACATATTGCACCAAGGGGGACATTTCATGAAAGCAAGAAGTTGAACAGGTACAAAGGGTACTTAGCTGCCATGAGTACCATTGTAAATCTAAGCCTTGTACATTCGAAGAAGCCATGAAACAAGAAGTTTGGAAGGATGTGATGAATGAGGAGTATGAGTCGATCATGAAGAATGATGTCTGGGATGTGGTTCCTAGACCCAAGGACAAGTCAGTGGTCACTTCAAAATAGCTCTACAAGATCATGCATGGTGCTAATGGGAGTGCTGAAAAGTTCAAGGCCAAATTTATTGCTCGAGGCTTCTCTCAAAAGGAAGGAGTAGACTATGATGAGATATTAGCATCGGTTGCCCGATATACCACCATCCATTCGATCATAGCCCTTGCTGCCTCACAAGGATGGAGCCTTCATCAAATGGATGTCAAAACTGCCTTCTTGCATGGTTCGCTTAAGGAGGAAGTCTATGTAGAACAACCCGAAGGGTTCGAAGTTCAAGATCGTATGACATATGTATGTAGGTTGAAGAAAGCCCTTTATGGCTTGAAGCAAGCCCCCAGGGCTTGGTATGAAAGGATTATCTATCTTATGAAGCTAGGATTTACAAGAAGCGATGCTGACCCGAACTTATACTTCAAGGCTAAAAAGGACAAGCCTCTCATTCTAGTCCTTTATGTTGATGATCTCTTTCTAATAGGTGAAGACCCTCTCATTCATCAATGCAAGAGGGAGTTGGCTTCCAAATTCGAGATGAAGGACCTAGGACTGATGCACTACTTCCTATAGTTGGAGGTCTGGCAAAAGCGAGGTGAGATTTTCCTTTCTCAAGGAAAATATACTATGAAACTACTTGAAAGATGTGCCATGGTGGATTGCAAGTTCGTGACTACTTCGATGGAACTCAACTTTAAGAAGCTATGTGGGAGTGTTGTTGGGCTCAGATTAGCAAACCCTTCCGAGTATCGTCAACTTGTGAGGGCCCTGATGTCTTTGGTCAGCTCTCGTCCTGGCATATGCTTCGTCGTGAACACGTTGAGTCAATTTATGGTCGAGCCTCATCACATTCATTGGATGGCTGCTAAGAATCTTTTGAGATATCTCCAGGGCACAATCCACTAGGGATTGAGATATAATGTTAGGAACTTGAGACTACATGGATATTTAGACACTGATTGGGCTAGCAGTGTGGTGGATTGTAAAATCATGTCTGGGTGTTGCTTCTCTTTGGGGTTTGCTTCTATATCTTGGATGAGTAGGAAGCAAAAATTGGTTGCTTTAAGCACCGTTGAGGTCGGATACATTGCTACGAGTATGGTGTGTTGTGAAGCTGTTTGGTTGAGGAAGCTCTTTTGCGACAACCAGAGTGGGAATCGACTAATAGAGAATCCCGTGTTCCACGACCGCTCCAAGCACTTTGATATCATGTACCACTTTATCCGAGATATGGTACAATGGGGAGCAATAAGGCTCCAACACACTAGAACAGATGAACATATTGCAGACATTCTCACAAAGCCTTTGGGGAAGGTCAAATTCTTAACCTTCAGAGAGAGACTTGGAGTTGTGGAACGACCCTCCTATGAGGGTCTCGTATGAGTTGAACACTGAGCTCTGGGAGCTCCTGGGGATTTGGGGTACTTCTTGGAGCTATGAGCAACCATAGGGTCAGTGGTTCACCTTCCCTTAGTGGTGCGCTAGATACAGGGTGAGTGGTTCACCTTCCCCTACCAGGACACATGTATGTAGGGTGAGTGGTTCACCTTCCCCTACGATTGACATATGCATAGGATGAATGGTTCACCTTCTCCTATGGCATATGAACAAGATGAGTGGTTCACCTTCTCCTGTCGATGCCCCAACACACGTCCTACCCATAGAGTCGGGGACTCATGGGAAGTACCTCTCATCTGGCCAATGAATTGGGAAAAGTTGGCGAGGGGCCATAGCACTATTGATGGACGTATCGTGTACTGCCGTACTCCCTATGACTAGGAGGCATGATGTTCAACAACTTGATCTGAGATCAAGGACTGACTTTAGTTAGTGGAGAGTGGTATGATCTTATGACTCACTCTCAATCACTTCTTCATTATTACTTCATGGTTCAACAGAGCAGAGCAAAGCAGTGATGACAAAGATGGTACATGATAACACGATTGTTATGTAAAAAGATTAGTTAACTTAGGTTTATTATTTAATTTTAATTTTAATTAGACGAAAAGGCACGATCATAAGATCATGCCCTTTCCCAAAGGGTGCCCATGGCGGTATATAAGCCAGGCAACCCAGTGTAAATCATCATCATCTATCTATTCATCATTTTAATAAAATATTTATATTTATATATTCTGCGTATCAAGGGTTTTATGTTTCATTGGTATCAGAGCCTCTCGGTCCTCTGGAGAAATCCGTTGCACAATTCGTTCATCTATTGTTCGTTGTTCCACTATCTAACCATTCTTCCACACACTCGTGCTAATCAAAGTCCTTGTGTCTCCATCTCCATTCGTTAGCGCTCCCTACTACTCCTTGCATCATTCCCCATCGTCTAACGCTCGTTCCTAGCTATATCTTTCGCTTCGATTGCTGTCCACCAGGTCTATCCCTCACAAAATCCCCGTTGACGCTGCCATTGTCACCATCTCGTTTTCCTTTGCGTTGTTCGTTGTTCCCTGCTCTTAAAGTCGTGTTGTTGATGACCAACAAAACCCTGGTCGCTTGAAGCAGTGTCTCGTTCATCGGTGCCCTGTCCATTTTTACGCCGTCTGAAATAATCCGCTGCTACTGTTCGATTACTTGCCACGCCTGCGGTGATATACGCTCGGTCAAAGATCAGCTCCCCGTTCGTGTATAACTATTCTGCCGCGACTGTATTACACACTACTCAACCATTACCGACCCCTGCATTCACTATCGACCAGCGCATATTCCACTGGAGTGACACGCCTGTCAAACGAGAAGTTGTGGCTACGGGTTATTACCTGGCTCTGCGGTTCGAAGGTGCGGGCAAGTGTTTGCCGTAAAAACCCGAAAAAACGAGAAGGGTGAATATTAAAAAAGAACGTGACCTTTTCCGTGGGACGTGACCATCCATTACACGTCGATAAGCATACGTTATATATAAATACATATATG